>QYTT01039982.1:0-17703 GCA_006980735.1 Dasypogon diadema
TTTTTTTTAGTTCAACGTGATGAAAATTTTACAAATAAATTGAGGCAGAAAGATAAATAAGCATTGGGAAAATTGGGAACAAATTTTTTCCCTATGCAATTTCAGAAAAAGACAAGAAAAAATTCGTTAAAAATAGAAATAATAAGGAAAATTGCTCACGTGTGAGAAAGTTTCAATCTTATAACAGCAGACATAGGTTTTTCTTCTCTTCAGGGATGAGTACCCGTCTCTAGCAAAGCCCTAAAAATACTGAGCAAAAATTTAGAAGCAAGTCACATTTATATCAGAGGAATTCTTTCAGCCTCTACATTTGCAGGTGATCGGAAAATATACCAAAATATTTGTTTATTATATCTAAAATATGTTTTTCGCCACACAAATTTTCATTCAACATTGCTCCTCGGTATTTACGACTTTCCAAAAAACTGTTAAATAATTGAAAGGTAAACTTGTTCAGAAAATAGTAATTTCTAACAATTTACCTTACATTGGACGGTGTACTAAAAAGTAGCACTCTATATCTTCAATCATCCTCTATCACTTTCAAAACATTGAAGAAGGCTAAACGTAACCCGACACACTTCCGGCACGTGTCAGTCGTGTAATTCATAAGAAAACGGAGGACTAATAGAAAAATGGATGCAATAAAACGTGACACGAAAAATCGCTTAATTTTTATTGATCCCCTCCTAAATCCTGTTCGTGCGTATGGATATACTGCCATGTAGAGGAGCTAGCCTTGTGGTTTGTAGAAAAAATTTAGTATTGAACAGTTTCCGTATGCTGCCAAGAGTTACTCTGAACAGAATTCAACCAACCGGAAAGAGTAATTGTGTATCACTTGCCAAGCCCTTATCCTGTGTGCCATAAAACAAGTTTGAATAACTGGGTGCGATAGGGAGTTAAATAGTTGGGATTCGGGTGATAAGAATTTCTAATGGGCACAAGTTATCAAAGAGGGTAGCTATCAAATGTTCTCTCCAATATTATCTAATTAAGTTTATTGCTTTTTAATTGGATCATGTGTTGTAGGCCTTGTGAATAAGGTGCTTGAATTTCTTTCTTTGTATTGAAATTAAAATGAAATAAATTGCAAAATTTAACCTTGATTGGTACGGTTACGTAGTTACTTAGCACGTAGGCACCTAGGTAGGCGCCATTTTGTTTACACCTTATTCAAAAATAGAGTTAATTCGATTGGTGTGTTTTTAATCCAGTAGTATGCAAAAAAAAATCATTCCAAATTAATAGAACAGTGAAAATAACTACGTTTTAAAAATCTGCTCCTAAATGTAGGCAAACTTTTAAAGCGGTGGCAAGTTAACTATTTAGAGGGTAGTGTGAAAATTTTGCTCAAGTGCTTTTTTAGAGAGTAAAATAAGTGATTCTTAAAATTCTACAAATAGTATGTAACTTTTCAAGTGTTTTACTTGTTCAGCCACGGCGAGAGCGATTCAAAACTGTTGACTATCCGTTTGAGTATTAACTGACATGAATCATATTTTATTACTACTCATTTTAAACCACAATTTTTTATATGATATTTTTACTATGCAACATTCCAGTAGCTTCGTATACAATATTTTTAATATAAGAACAAATACATAGCATAGGCATTTAAAAAGCTCTCTCACGATGAAGGCATTTTAACATGGAATTCTCTCAGAAAGCTTTTATTCTAATTGCGGCAGTCAACGTGTTAAATGGAGCCACTTAAGTACTTTGTAGCAATTTTGTAGTCCAACTGCTTCCATGGGGGAGAAAGTGACCTTCTTGCCAACGAAAAAAATCAAAGACCTCTAGTGGTCTGGAAGCAGTGTTTGGTTGGTGACTCCTTTCATATCAACGTTTCAGATTTCGGAGAGCTCTTACACTGCAAATTGACGTCATCACCTGTTCTACATCATTTTATGCAAATTTTCTATAAGTCTATCTACGCTTTAGTATTTATTGCATCAATCCTGCATATTTAAAGATCCTTAAAACAGGAAAAACTTGCCGATTCTATTGACGAAGGAATCTGTACATTTGGCCACATATCACTTATTAATTTACAACTTTTGTTGGGAATTTTCAAATCATTAAATTTCAAAAAGATCGTCCGGTTTGCTTTATTAAATTTTAAAATCGAATTCGCTTCTAACATACAAAAATTGCATTTGTAAAAAGTCTAAAGTCCAAACGAAGACAATATAAATATGAAATGCAGCGAGGAGCAAAATAAAAAGCAATTGTTATTGCACCAGCCAACATCAGTAGTTTAGAAAAATCATAGATTTTTATAGGCGCTTTAATTTAATACGTTGCAAATGCTTTTCCAGTCTTCTTTGTTTGCAATGGAGAAAGAATCGTCTGCCAACAAAAGGTCGTAACGAATTCCCATTTGAAGATTTCGATCTTTTGATAGTTTCATCGGAAGACCACCCGAGCGAACTCAAAGGCTCCAGCTCCTTCACCCACTTAAACACCCTTATCAGTGGCGATTTAAAACTTTCAGATGTGTTCTGAATTTAAAATTGCTCGAAGGAGTATTGTGTCCTTATCGGTGCTCATTTGAACGAATGGCCACTTTTCAATTGAAAAAGTGAGTTTAATCCTCCCCCATTGGGTATCTATTTAAAAGGACATTGAATTGATTTTTCTCATCCTGAAACAGTTTGCGAGTGGAAACCCCCCTCACAATTTTATGGTTGCTCAATAGAAGGGTTCAAAAGTGTCCCAGCAGCCAAGCGACGAAAAACGATTGTAGCGTAGACACTGCACTCATTCCCGATTCGAAAGGACAACTTCTGGCAGTGAATTTCTACGAATTATGATTAACTCTTGATATTTTATCACTTCACATAATAATCATCAGCAGATGGTGCCAAACAAATTAAAGAAAGAACAAAAGGGCCTCGCCGGGCAGGTTTCCAGCTCTGATAATTCCTTTGCTCCGGACATGGAACGGAATGCTAATTAGAGCCGAGGAAAGGAGCTAATTGGAAGAAAGCAGTTTCTAGCAAGTGCCGCTAAAAATATTATCGTTTTCTTTCTAATAAGAATTGACACCATAAAGTCAATAACTTTCGAGTCTTAATGAGACTTTGTGAATTAATTTTCTCAAATTACGACTTTATGTCGTTACTGGCAATTTAGGAGACTACGAGAGTTGGCATCTGCTTATTTCGATCGAAGTGACAATTTTCGACTCCGTTTTTCCCCACCAGAATACTTCAAAATAGTCTAAAAGTACTATTCCTGTAGGATTTGCAAATTTACATAAATGTGAACAGTAACTACCCAAGTGGTCATAGGTATCCATTAGATTCTATTCCCATGAGGAAAGAAACTCCCACGGTTCATCGTATTTGAGGTGGTCGGAATTTCACTTACATCATTTAACTTTTGCACGGTCACCCTTCAAGCTTCGCCATTTCGTGACTTCATAATGACTCAAAGGGGTTGTTCACGCCACTTGTTCCCTTCGTCGGGTTAAACGAAAAATGAGGGCGGCACGTGTTTGTCTGTTGTTATCATGTCTCTGTGATTTATCACTTGAAAAATTAAAAGCATTGAAGAGGGTGCCAGAATGTGAAATTTTTATTATATCCGTCCCTTAATAGAGTTGTAAGGTCCTTCAGGGGGCCTTTTCACGTTTTCACAGGAAAACGGATAATCCGTCATTTTCTGCATTGTTCTACAACTGATAAATTTTTTCACATGGGCGTGTAAAGGAAGCATAGAAATTGAATGCAACTTATTAGAATGTGTCTGCTTTAAAAGTACCTACGTAGAAAATATTGAGGAAATCATTGGCAACTTGGAGGGAGACTACAAATTTATTTTTCTCATGTTTATAGCTACAATTAAAGTAAAAGAGGGCATTCCCGCAACTCCTGCGGCACTAGGCTCACCTTCCAGTTTGCCGATGTGCCGAAATATTTTTGCAACGTATTGGAAAGGACTATCGATCTAATTTCTGATTATAACCATACCACCCTAGATATTCTCACTAATAGCCTTATTGCATATGCGTTTCACATTTGCTGGATTTTCCCATGAAAAATTTTCGACAAAACAATATTTAACACAAGAGGGGTCAAGTGTACTCTCCACGTACACATATTATGATTTATGAAACCTCCACCCAAAGAACAATAAAAGAAATTATCGGAACGAAGTGAGTCGCTATTAACAATTGTAGACGCATATTACCCTGAAAGATGATACTTCAGATGTAACACTTTCAGAACGTCAGCTGCATCCGACACAAGACAAAATCTGACTAACAAAAACGCGAATATCTGAAATAAAAATAACCTTTGACTCGAACTCGTGTCGTACTCGAAATTATAGCTTCACGCCTCCTTAAATTGTTGTACTCTGACGTATACTGTGCAATCTACCTCGATAGAATACCAAACAGGAGATTCGTCCTTCTCCCGCGGATTATCAGATGACAATTTGCAGCCCATCAAAATGTAATTTCCCGTTTATCCTTGTAGTCACCGGGGAAGATATGTGTCGACGACTTCCGACAGATGTTAGATGTTGTTCAGGAACATTCCCTATAAATCCTTTCCGAGGGGAAATTACAGCAGAAAATTACGGGGATTCAAGAAGAAACAATCTTTGCAGATGACACCGGTATCACCCGATCCACGTCCTGGAATTAACGATGTTTTGCGAGGGGAGAACATTTTCCTCGAGAAGGAGTTTAATAATTTAAAATTCTGAAAATGAATTTTTTTTTGTGGGAGCTTAAATTTATCTATTATCTATTATATTAAGAATTCGCAGGAGCGCAGATTGTCCACGTTCCCTATCTCTGGAAGAGAATATGTTTTTATCCAAGGGAAGCACAACTGTGAGTATAATGCGTAATGAGATGGATAAGGTGGCAAAACCTCACAAATTACGACCGTTCAGCTTTTTGAAAGTTGTAAAAGAATCCACAGAAACCATAAATATCAGCTTTTGGTCTTTAATATCCTCAGGCACACCCGGTGCTGCATTTTATCTCATGATTTATGATTTGTCCAATATCTGCCATTGGCTTTGCCTTACCTGCCACAAATCATAAAAGTAGAGGAAATGATTTTTATTTACGGCCAATATGGTGGTGTTTGGAAATTGTTCTTGGGATTTTCGCTAAGAATAAGCAATGTTTTCCTGGCAAAGAGCTTTTAATTCGCAGAGGTGTTTACTGTAATGAAAAAACCTTGCTATATAGTTTCTGCCGTTTACATTAACAGAGACGAGTACTAAAAATTCGATAAGTCCTCGTTCTCAGAACACATATGAAGTTGGTGTATGGAAATTTATAAGGTACAACTCGTACTGGCGGTACTACCCATTTCAGAATTAATAAAAACCATTTCAAATTTGATATCATTGTTTTTATTTTGTACGATTGCTTTTAATGTTCAGCGAACTGAAAAACGAAAGAAGTTCTATGAAAAGATCTTTGAATGAAGAGGATCGAGTGCTGATTAGATTTAAATATATCAAAATTTTATCCACAATATTTCGCAATAAATTTAAACCTGTTATACGCAGACCAGTAAAACCTTTATTTTGTTATTCCGTTATGAAGCTTAGCTTGGAGGTATATAGGCCTTAATGAAACAGTGCTCATGTTTTCTGCATCAATGATAGAGTCCGAGCAAGTACTGGTGAGAATAGATGAAAATAACCAATGAATTATGTGGGATCCTGGGGTATCACCATCATCATCATGATTGGTTTATCTCTAGCATTTTTTAGTAATTTCAAGTAAATTAGTTCTTTCTTCACACCACTCAACCACCGCAAGCAATGCCTTCTACCCTTCTTGGAAGTTTCAGGGTTTCCTCCAAGAGATACAATAGGCACCCTAGTGCTATCCATTAGGAAAATATATCCTATAGCTTCCTAGACTCAGCAGATTTTATGAAGTGTGCATTTGGTTGTAGAAATTAGATCAACTCTATTCAAATTGAGTTAACGATTTCAGTACTAGCGTTCTCTAAACTGATACAGAGCCTTTCATCAACCTTCCAGCAGAGTTATTTCTCAGTAAGGTATTCATTTCATTGCATTTTGATTCCTCGAAACCTATATAGGGTTACTTGGTTGCATCGTCCTCTCATATTGAGTTTTTGTACCCTTAGACCAACTTCGAATTGTAAGTAAGTATTTTGACTGCAGCCTATCTGTCTGAGGGTATAAAAATCTTAAGATCAGGTTTTCGTAGGTATAGTAAAATACTACTGTCATTCTCATCCTTCAGTACTGCCGGATCTTCTTGAATGATATGAAAAAGATGATTCTTTAAATAAGAATGGAACCCACCACGCAGATTTCTCTGTGGGTGCTTGTTAGATTCTTGGAAAAGGCATGGTGATTGCGTACCAGAGGTTAAGGCAATTCAACAGTATGATAGAACTCTATTTTATTTTAATAACGCAATTCTTCAAGTTGTAAGAGTACTTATAGAATTTAGATTTCCCCAAGTTTTACCTTTCACATTTTCCCTTTTAAATTATAACAAAATTAGGCAAGATGAAATATTCTACTGCTATTGTATAAGAATTTGTATAAACTAATTCCAAATAATGTTTTTTATATATAGCCCTACTTCTACTAGAAAATTTGAATGCCCTTTTATATCAAATCCTGAATATTTTCGCAATATCCTTTTTATTCACAAATATCAGCCCTCTCGTAAGAATCATTTTTACGGCCATTGCCAGCTTACAATAAAATTATTCTGTGACAGAAAAATGATATTTCCCCCACTTATGCCGCCCCATTTTCTTCAATTCCAGTCAAAGTTCAACAGATTTTCTCCCTTACGAATTCCATGGTCTTTTATCTGCGTACGAATGCAGATGAGGCCACAATCCCTTGTCTGCGAAATTTTTTAATTGGAACGATAATATCTCCATTAAGGGTTGATGAGGACCTAGGAAAATGTGCAACGGTTTACTTTGAGTACCAGCAAATGTTTTCGTATTGTTTAACACTTCATCCTCCCCTTTGGGGTACTTCAAAGGACGGTTCGTCTAAAACCAGTGCGAGAAACGGTTAGTTAGGGACTAACTGACTGGGTAGCCTAGGACAGGAGGGTTGTATCAGCAGCCATATAAATATTTTAAGTGGAATGGTAAAACAGTTCTAAAGAGTACTTAGGAAACATTTTTCAGGACAAAAAGCTGAATTTAAACCACAAAGCAACGTTTCATCTCTTAAGAAGGGCGATATGAGATGTTCAACAGCATCCAAACCATCTTGTGGAATAAAATTCAATTCAGGGCGGGGAAGAGAGTCATAATTTCTTTGATAGTAAAATTTCAGAATTTGACACAATACTCTAACGATATTGTACTCCTTGAACCAGTTTACCAATTAAATCTTTGGGGCACTTCAGTTTCAGCTCGTTCACATGCATCCTTCTGGTAGTCTGGTAATTATTGCCGCCAGATCGTTCCACAAGTCAATTTATATTCCGACAGCTGTCGATCAAATGTTAATAATTTATTCCAGAAGGGAAAATTTTAATCGTGGATTATTGTTTTCTTAGATGTGAATGCTTACGTCGAAATGGTAGCCATGCATTTAGGTTAGGTATTCATATCTCTTTCCATCAAGGGGTGAATTCTACTTGAATAGAATGATTTCTACTTGAAGTGCTAGATTTAGCTGAAGTTTTGCTGTTTCCCATTTACACTACCAGACAACATGCAAATGTTTTTGTACATTCCTGTACACCCTGATTTTTTCATACATTTCCTGCCTTATTTATAAGATTACTATCAAATTTTCAACACGTTAGCATGATCCTTCTGCGTACTTTTAAGTACTGATATTTACTGGATTGTCTCGGCACAGTTTTATGGTGCTCATGCATGATTCCTCCCGGATAAAAAGGAATTGAGAAAAAAATATCTACCAATTAAAATTACTACAACTCTATTTAAGATATTTTCAAAATTAAAATATTTTGATAGCAGTCATCAGAGTTTTCGCGTAGATTTATCAACCGGGAACCTGTTATTGTATGATATTATATTTGATTCTTAGGTTACCGTGACGGCAATAGTACATTACGCAAAGCATACTAGGTCCATATCTGGGCCACAATCAGATGCCAACCTTTGTGGTGGCCACAAAAATTTTTCTCAATACAAAACAGAAAATCTACTTATGGCTAATATAATTTCTAAACAAAATAAAAATATTATACTCGCTGTATTTTTAAATGGTATTAGAAGAAATCGGATTCTTTTCCCAATATAAATTGAAAGTTAATAAATTAATGGGAGGCCTCAGATATTGCCAATCCCATGACACTATACACAACAAAGCACTCTATTGATTTACTCGAAAAAAGTGATAGCTATTTTATTGTTATTATTCGTGTTGAGTCCGCAAAGATGCCTTGCAGTCAATCAATGAACATATGAGTAATTCGATACATGGGTGTTTTGACTTCTCGTCATCTCGTAAACCGCGCTTATACGAACTTCGATGCCCACGGCATGTTTATAGTTCGAACGTGACTTTGAACAGAAAGTGATTCGAATTTGTTTTGAAAGATGCTTCTTCGGTATCATGCTCGAAGTAAATAATATTGGAATTCTTGACGTAATTGAGATTGCTTATTTTAAAAATAGCTCGATTCTAGGCAGATTTTGGTAGCGGACTTGCATACTCTCACTCAAGGATAAAATAAGCTTCCGCAATTTTTTTTCTATAGATAAGATAGATTTTGATATTTTTAATTAGGAGCAAACTCAGAGCAGAGTTCCAAATCATTCGGCGATGTCATTGACATTTCTAGGAATGTCTTGGCTCCAGCCGTCACCCCAGTTCTGTAGAGAGTTATCTCTGCCACGTGGGAGAGATTTCGCCACATCAACACCAGTAAATCTGGGTCGTGTATAGTGGATTCTATCGTATTTTGGAGGCCTTAGCAGACCTCATTTGGTGGGTTGACAATAGCGTCCATAAGGGTTTATACCAAGCCGAGGATCGCTGCACTATCCAGTTGGCGCGCGCTCCTCGAGGTTGAGCCGATTCCATTTGCTATAAAGATGCTGATGTGATATTTAAACTGCTGCACCCGAATCAGCTGAACATCAATCGATGGGTCTGGAGAACTTGCACGGTCTTAGCTGGCGAAGAAACCTTATTTCATAGAGAGCACGACTGCCCTCCTTTTCAGATTTCCATTAGAAGTATAATCGATATGGAAATTTTCCGAAATCGTAGAGCATTCATCTGTTAATTGGAGTTTCATACATATCTCTGTCGAAAAATCACTTCTTTATAGAAATTTAAATAAATCTCTTTTAATCAATTTTCAAGGAGATATGTATACAATTACTACTCTGCGTCTTATAGTTCACCATCACCCATTCATCCCGGCTTTGTCAAAGATTATTGCCTTACAAGAAATTACAACTGTAAGTCCACACAAAATTTTGGGGAAGCCTCACAAATTTCTCAGGGCAAACAACACCTTTTGTGTGTCACTAATTGCAATTTCCTTTGAGTTCGAATGGCTTTTATACCAGCACAACCTATTTCTTGTATTCATTGCCAGTTTTCTTATTCAAATGATCCCATACCAAAATAGAGGAGTATACCTGAATGAGACGAAGTATCTGGTCTGGAGGTGGAGGAGAGTCAGACAAGTGAACAATTAATTCTCCTCCATCTACGGCATCACGAATATATCTTGTGTGGATTCATTAATTAAGTTGAAGTGAAAATGGGATAATAAGCTAAATACCAATGAAATGATGTACCGACGCAAAGGTACTGAGTATTTCTGAGGATAAAACACGACACAAGAACAACTGCCTTCCAGTATTCCTCCCTAACTGACACGTGCGTCTGTCTTTATTCCAGTTTATAGGTCTTTCAATTGTTACAGAACTCCTCACCACCAAACACATACACATAAGCTTGTGGCCTACAATAGAAAAACTTTAAATTAAAATGTCACACTTTGGGGGTTGATTCGCACGTGACTTAAACTTTTCGATTTGGCTAGCCACTTTCTATTAAAGTGAGGTCGTCTGAGATGTCATGGGTTGACACTTGATTCCGAATACACCTTTTTATTCTGACCGTGACAGAATCACACAAAGAGTACACCCCGTGGTTACTTTTAAAAAATACTGAAAAACATCAAAGCTGGCTTGACGTTCCATGTAAAGGGAAGGAGATAAATTTTCACTTCGAAACGTTTTACAATTTCGATGATGATTTTGCAAGTGGGGAATTAGTTTCATCTGTGTTGATAGCAGGAGTTCACTTTAGGTTGATTGGATAAAAGAGTATCCATTTTAAATAGTAATAATCAAAGGGAACTCTAACATTGCTGGCATTGCTATGACTTTTTAAAAGATCAACTTCCTGTGCCAGTTTCTTTCGCATCTCCATTAAGACAACTCATCATAAGTTTATTCAAGTTTCTATAAGTTTATGCTCACTATTTAGAGAGTAAAATACCTTAAGAATCCTACGATTATCCTACGATATACCATGTCTAAATTAGGTCCAAAGTATTGTAAATGAAAAAAAAAAAACGAAAAAAATCGAGTTTTGTTAAAACTTTATTATTGTTTTAAATTTAACGTCAGAGACAGGATAGAAAATGTAATTTAATTTTCATTAAACTGGTAAAAACGATGTTTTAATAATATATCTCATATATATATATGTAGTTGTAATTTTCAAACTTATATATCATTCTCAAGTCAAATTCAGAGACATAATTTTATATCCTCCATTTTGGAGAAAGGAAATAATTCTCCATTAACATCGTAGAAATGTCATCATCTGGTAAGCTTCAAGATGAAATACGACTACTCTTGCCTAGAGTAATAATGTAAGGCAAACCATAAACAAAACCATAAACATGTCCTGTTCCACCGGGTGAAATTATATTCCTTGCAAGGAATTCAAGCAACATATTGCGTCAATGACTGTGATTTATATCTTTCAGTATAGAGTTGGTTCTCTTGAAATGTTCCGTAGTGGATTGGGAGATATATTTCATTAAGATACTTTTAAAATGTATCTATTTTCAGAGAAATCCAGAGATTTTGAGATAAATTTTAAAAATTTTACGTTTTTGCTATTCTGGAAGTCATTTAAATTAGTTATTTACATGGGTTCTTTCTTAGTACATTTACGGCATATTTCATTCTTATTCTATTCATTCTTGTAGCTGTTTCTTGTAGCGATTCTCTTCTAATATCTTCAGTGACATATAAAATTAAAAGAGACTCACAACAGCACAAAGCATTATTCTTGGAATATTTGTGATGATCTTAAGGTTAAAATGATATTAACAGGGATACAAAATGTTTGCTTTTTCTTTAAGGTAGTGCCTAACATCAGAAGACAATCGTATGCTGTAAAAAGAGACCTGCAAATCATTTTCTATCGAATTCTACATGCAAATCAAACAAGTTTGGTGTATTCCTTAGGGAGGTTGATGAGGAACTTCAATCAACAAATAATATGACGAAACTACATTTCAAATAAAGCACATTTCTCGCTATTCTCCTATGCTTAATTCGGTTAAGGATGCGTTTTTAAAAGTTACAGATTCCGTAAGATGTGTTTTCTGTGATTAGACAAGAGTAGAAGAAGCCTTGGGAGCATAATTGAGGAAAGTCTAAATATACTTACTTCGGTAAACTGCAACATCTTAAGTTTATTTACTACATATTTTTTTATACACTAAAATAGCGATGCATTTCTGAATTTATAATTGACCTTGAAAATTATTGTTGTCTTATTTTCTATAATAAAGGATTTGTTCCAAGTTGAAATAGTTATTATTTAATTTTAAAAGATTCTTAACGAAGGTGATATTGTTTTTGAAAGAGTTGTAAATAATATTGAAAACATTCTGAAAGATTTTGAAAAGGTTGTACCTATTACACATTCAATGTTCATATTCCTTTTGCATTTTGAGTCCTGTATTGCCATAATTCGCCTTGGGTGCCTTGGATTTTGCCGGCTCTATGAGGATTAAGTGCGTTCCACTTTCAAAATAGGAAGTTTGAAAAAGATATTCGTTTTAGTTGGCGAATTCGCGCTTGATATTTTATCCCTGGAAAATATGCAGGGTCCCAATTGATGCTAACGTTGTTAATCTCGGAAAGATTCTATCCTTCATTTGCTGAATGGGGCCTTCTGTCTAGGTCCCAAACGAACCCGTATTCCTATACCTAGTGTCACAGATTTTAATTACTACCTAACCAATTACTTAAATTAAATTCATATCTTTCTTGAATTTTACCCTTTTTACTAATAGGTAAAAGTGAGAGAGATTTGCAATTATTTCTAGTGCATCAGTGGAATAAGTGAGATAAAAAGATAAGTGATATATTATGATGAGGTGTTTTTGTGTTTGGCATAAATAACAATTTCTCTCTATTCGCCACAAATGAATTTTTTCTCGGTTTAGTTTTGAATGAACACTAGCCATTTTCTGTCTATTTTTAAATGAATAACATTCTCTTTTTTAATTCTCTAACTAGATTGCCTGTAACAACCGATTGAAAAAAAAATCAAGAGCAGATATATCCTTATTTCCAGCTCCATAGAAGATCGAAATCTATCCAGATCTATACATAATAATTTTCCACTTAATTAAGGGACAAACTGTTTAAAACTGAACTACTGATCACTACGTGTCATAAATAGGAGTCATTTAACAATTTCTGAATGAAAGCCGACATTCAAATTTTACTACTAGGACCATCTGTCCGAAATCTATCGGTGGATAATTAAGATCTCAAGCAGAAAACGTAAAAGAAACCCAAAAACACCGCTCCTGATAACGATCCGTGAAATAAGTGAAACGGAGGACAAATGCTATTTAGTTGAATTCAAATGGGGTTAGATCCTGTTCCAAGGGACTGCCGAAGGAAATTTCATGTAGTGTCACTCAAGTAGAAAAAGTTTTATGTGTCTGGACCAAAAATTCTCTGTGAATTTCATACTAAAAAAACTGAGACGGGGCTTATTGCTTCTGATGAAGTCCCAAGTTCACTGTAGAAACTATAAAACTTTGAAGAAAGGAAACTCAGATAAAGTTAATAAGGCGAGTCTTGGAAATATCAGTTTCAGTTACACTCCGCTGAATGGAAGATGTGAGTTGCGCAGATATCAGCTATTGTGATGAGTAAGATGCGCCTGGCTAATAACAACAGAAGTTCCCAGACGCCAGAATGGGACAATTTGCACGGTAATTTATGCACTGTCACAGTTGCCTTATGTTCAGCTCTGTAGTTAATTTTCAAGTAGCGTTGATCTTCTTCGAATAGACATAAATTTAGTGTGAAGCCTTTAAGAGGAGTTAATAAATTCCGAGCCCATGTTATTATTGCAGAATGTATTTTAGAGCCCACGCATTAGGCTTGAAGAACCCCATCCGAAAATAGCTTTAAACGAAAACAACATAAAAGCAAACGCCTGCTGGGGTATTTGGGGTTAAATATCTTTAAATACGTTACTAACCTCTTTGTAGCTGATAGGAAACGACGAGTCTGCAGGTGATAACGATCAACTTTTATCATAATCACGACTCCGATATCTTACTCGCTGGTAACATCAAAATGACTCCTGATTATCTGCGTAACTGCGGGAAAATGAACCTTTTGTAAAAATAACACAAGCAAAAAGTCTCCTGCTGCGGATGTTCAATTCAACAAATCAGAAAAACAAAGAGGTCCATCCAGGAACATCCTGTTCATCTTTTTATCTCGTTATTCTCTATTTCTTGTGTTCAAGTTGATCATAATTCCGGTCTTTTATTCGCCTTCAGTCTTCACCTTCGCCCCAACAGCATTCACAGCCATTTCGAAAGATGTTTTGTTAGATAAAGTCCTTTTAAATATTTTGTATGAAAATTTCCCAACAAAAACAGTAGCCGACAAAATATGTACGGAAAGTTTGTGAACATACACTTAATATTCCCATATGAAATTGACTGCACATTTTGTTGTTTTTTTTGTGGATGGGGATAAATCTTGAGGTCATTCAACCAGGCAATCCATGTGAACCCTCAAAATTGGCAAATTGACGAGGAACTCCTCGAGAAATTCAAAGTCCTTTGCAAAAATTTTCAAGAAGTACCCGTCATTAGCATTCATGCTATAAGAACTCTTTAGGATTTTTTTATGTTTTTATTATGGTTTTTTTCATTACATGTGTATAAAGGTTTTTCTTGGAGCACATACCCTACTCTTAAAAAACTGATTTGAAATTGATTTTACGATTCGATTCAGTCTTAACAACGACTTGTCCTGACTTTGATGATTTCTTCGATGTAATATGCAGGACTTTTATGAAAGTAGTAGATACAATTTACCTCACACAACATGCAGCCCACATCCCATTAATTAAAAATATTCTCAATTCTGAATGTCTTTCGCAGAAAGTCTTGGGTTCGTAAAACGTTTAAGCTCCCCTTATGTTGCAATTTCATGGATTTAATGTTGGTCTAATTGATGCATAAGAACAGACCCGCCGAATATCCGAAAATGCTAAAATCCTTCAAACCAGATGTCCTAGTTAAGCGCTCAATTTCTTGTTTCCTCCCACTTAAATCACATCCTGAGCACAAGTAGCGATTCGACTGCACCAAACAGTGTGGAAAATTATGATTTATTGCTTGAATGTTCTGGCCAGACGTTTCATGTAATAACTCAATTTACCCGGCGTTATCAGTCAGAAGAAGCTGGCGAGGGCATATGAGGACCTTCTTTACATGTTCATGCTTGGGCCACATATTTTTCCAGGTTTCCGCTTGATTTAGTTCTCAAGAAGAAGAAGAAACTTTCACCCTACTAGAAAAGGATATTAACAGCTACTCACAGTTGTAATCAATGAGCCGCTTCCTTCTGTGGGTGGGGCTGAAAGATTGAAAGTTTGAAGGCAGGAGTATACTGAAATTGTGATAAGCCAAGATAAGTCAAGATGAGGATTTGCAATCCGAAGATATTGTAGCCAGTGATTAACGGGCTGGAAAGGAATATTCTCAGAGAACTTCGAAATTTCGTCCCAAAAGAAATCTAACTCTGGAAGGACACAATCTCGGAGGCAGCTGATAATAAATTGGCGTATAATTTTAAAAGGAACTTTTCCTGATAGATAGAAATTATTGTCCTCCTTTTAGATAGTTTTTTGATGAAATACGCACCTTTGTATAAGTTACTAATGATTAAGAAGAATATCGACCCTTCATCCTATTTAAAAAATGTCTACATCAATTTGACTACACATTTTCTTTACATTGTAATTCGTAAAACACACACGTTTTAATTTTGTGCCCACTTTTTAACAAACTGTAAAACGTAAACCCCATAAGTCTTACATGGGCAATCTTTCAGAAAACCACTTCTTGCGTAAGCCCTCATTTATTTCATCATTAATAAAACATAGCGCAACGATTTAGTATGCAGAGAAACACAGTAACATTATCCCTCGTAACGATAATTTAGTTCATCGTCATTTGAACTGTAATCACTCATAATCCTTGAATTAATTCATGGCTGACCTCATTACGGTCGCACTCGTGACATGAAGACGAAGAACCTGGGCAGGTTGGTGGGGATGGAAAAAATATACGAGAATGAGAAAATAATGCGCCACATTAATCCACATAATCATCTCGTGGAAAGTAAATAAACAACACGACTACGTCCATCACGAAATGTTATAGATGAATCCTTGAGATATCCTAGACTAAGAAGTTTCTCTTGCAAAATGAAATTACTTGAACATTCTGAGCGGAGTCAATCGGTCACGTGGCACGCAATCAGCACCACCAGCACCAGGTGAATGCAAATGAAGACCAAGGGGGACACAGAGGACTACGTGTGCTCATAGTATGAAAGAGCATTGCAGTACAAACAAAATCACTGGGCGGTATTAGCTGAGAGCTAAGCTCTTATCTGCCTTCCTGTCGTGACATAATTTTATATCATTGGCGTCCTTTGTGGAGTCCAGCACGCGACTTGGGTTCATTTGATCGCCTTCGAAAGCCACTCCGAAAGGATAAGATCTTTATGACAGAAAATGATGATTATTAATGGGCGGCCCGTGAGTGAACTTTCCAGCACATGAAAAACTGGGCTTAATGCAGGCCAGCGGAGCGCTATTCCACAACGTATGTTTATGCATGAGCACACCAGTCCTAAGCCCCGGATATCTCAGAGGCAGAGCCAATCCGCACCAACTATCACAATTTTGTTGCTAACTAAAACATTTTGAATAATTTGTTACAGCTGCAAACTCCGCTTTCATGTACACAAACAGCGGAGTACAAATTAATTACCGGAGCGTACGCCTCAGTTTGCCCATCAGCCCATCAGCCCATCAGCCCATCCGCCCTGCAACCCCTTTGTGGTTAACATTTAATTATTTACTAAAATGCATTTCTGAAATATTAATGTAATTACGGCAACGATTTCGGGGCGGGCATTCCAAACAAGCCCGCGGTCGTTTGGGGTCTAGGATAAGCTGAAAAGGATATGTTTGTAAAAATTTGATAGCGGTGAGGAGCAGATACAGTACAGTAAAATTCGGGATTTCGGCCAACCAATCGGTCGCCCCGTAAATATAGTGCGCCTGTGTACCATTACCATCCAGCACCATGGTACGCCGCGAAGCTTGATTATCTGTGAACCCGAGGATTTTCAGGGGTAAAGGACAGGGTATTGTGTCTCTTGGCTTTCATCTTTTGGGGTGGCTCGTGCCCTTGTTTTCCTTACTCTGCCACAACAGTAAAATAATTTATAGCTGTAGGCAATGTTAGCTGCCTCCATAATTGTTTAATTAGAGACACACACCCTTCATTGCCGACGATTCCATTTGATTTATACACAGCCCCGAGGTGATGGCGGGTATTAGCTTCAGGTTGTTAAAACTTTAGATTCCCGGCGTGCAACATATTGACAGACAATAATTTGTCTTAATGAAATTCTTAAATAATTTATGAAAGGGGCTCAATTAATTTTGAATTTGCGCGGCAAATACTTGAATAATTGTGCCCCACTACGAGGCAGTGATCTGGAAGAAAAGTTTTCTAATTGATCTTAAATTTCTAATTACCAAACTGAGTATTTTTGGGATTAATATTTATAGAACACGTTCTAGGAAATATTTAATTAGCCAGTAAGTTAAAGGAACAGAGGATACTACCTGTCAGGTTGGGTACAGTGCTTTTGTACTTCGATTAAAATTCGAACGGAGATAATATGAAATGTATTTCTATTAAATTATTGAGAGCAGTATGTGTTTAATGGCTTCAGTATTGTATGTATTGATAAACTAAATTCCAAGGTAGATTGGACTGGTGAAGTGCAATAGTCGTCGATAAGGAACTCATATTCTTATTAACAATTACTTTCTCACAGAATGGATTTCGAACTACTTTGTTTTTGGTAATTAGTTTTCTGTTAGTCGAAAAACATCGTCGACAGGATTTGATCTCGAGGCCTCTTGAGCCAACCTTGAAAAAATGGAGACATCCGATGAATAGGTAGATAATAGCATTTAGAACTTGATCCGTCAAGCAAGTAACAATGGGTAGAGTGTTGCTATCTTTATGGAATTGGTAAAACCTACTTTTCTTTCAATAATATTTACATACAGGTAAATAATAATAGGATTAACAAAAACATTTTTCCAAAATTATAGATGTGA
>QYTT01040003.1:0-12565 GCA_006980735.1 Dasypogon diadema
TCAATGGTCTATTGTTTCGATAATTTTCCTGAATCCATGGCTAAAAGTGGCCGTCCAGTTTTTTGTATTTTACTCGTCCAAGATCTCTCTAGGAAAACGCTAAGATACTGCAAGTTATTCATTTATAAACATGTTATACGCCCTATACTTTCGACATAGGAGTAAATTGATTCTGTATTAAATTTAAAAGAGAAATATTTCGTAAGGGGCTTTGATTCAAGAAATGTCTATTGAATTGGATAGTATAATTGACTACTGTAAAATATAGTTTTGTTATTGCCATAACCTAGTAGAAATATTAAATAATGTAAACTAGCAAAACAGAAAATATAAAAGATTCTCATTGTGAAAGTTATAGCAAGCATTTTCCACCCACATGCATCGAACGCAAACTACTTAGTGCATGCGCATTCAATAGGATAACCATAAACTCAAGCAATTAAAGCCGAATTTACACCGCTCATAACGCTAAAATTATTCAACTCACCGTAAATGACAAAACGGCTGGCCTCATAAGCGTTCAGGTACGCTATGCCATTGAAATCTTCCTAAGACCTTGCACAATATCTTAAACTGCACTTCTCAAGCGATCATAGTTCACGAGTGAATTAAGAATTTTTTATGTGGAGTAGGAGCTCTGGACGATAAAGATCCAGTTATTGCTGCTCCAGCCGCGCCTCTGCAGTGCAACAACACTAGGCAGCTCACTTGTTTCGGGATCGTTAGGCACGTATGCCCATGGTTTTTAATGGGCGCTAACGCACAGAATCATAACTTTACCTTTAATACGATTCCGAAGAAATATTTTGATCTTGATTATATCTATGAGAAGCAGTCGGGGAAAATGCAAAAAGAAACCAAAAACGTATCTTCGACATCATACTTAGACGACTCCGGCTGATCTGCTAATTAGTGCTTGTTTTAACTGAGCCAAAGAGTACAAGCCACAATAATCTCAGATGGCCACTACCTGGATCTTATTACGTATGTTGATTATAAGTTAATGCACAGCATGGATCTTCTCGTCTGATTACCACCTAGTGTAGTGTTGAGCTCGAAAGTGACTCACTCAAGTAAGAATCCACTGTTAATATTATATAATATAATAGTCGCCTATGAGTTTTTACTATTAATGAAACTAATTTATTAATTGATTAACATACGACATAAGAATTCAGGACAGAAAATTATAATTGCGATGCATGCACAAAATGAAAAAGATATAACCAGTTTATGCATGCCTGGCAAATTTCGTCAACAAATATGTAGAGTGACCCTTTAGTGGTGTCCCATAACCTGTCCCGAAAAAAGTTTATTCCATCGGTAATGGAAAGTGAAAGAAATAAATTAATTAATGGCTCGTATCCAACTTAATTGAACGATTTGGAATTTATTCACTATTACTTAACCAAAATTCCACTCATGTCGTAAAAGAGTAATTAAGTAAACCATTTGAAAGTGGTAATAATAATACAAATAATAGGCGAAAAAGCGCACTTCCCAGTAGGGTACCGAGGAACATTCAGCTCTTCCAGGAGGAAAAAATGAGTGTGGAAATGAGGCACACATACCGGTAAGCAAAACCTATGATTGTTAATAACTTTAGGCCTGGATTCAAATTTCAAAGTATTAGTAAATAGTAATAGAGAACGCAACCATAAGGTTATTAGATAGAACACAGACGAGCTCTTATTATATCCTTAAAGACATTCAAGTTAGAATTTCTAATAAACTACTCAACACATTCGGTTAATGGGTTCTTATTATCCACAGTTAAGTCTTGAAAAGATGGCATATAAAGGAATAGCTATATTAACCCGTCGGCATGGGAGTGGAAATTTGTTAGAAGGACGTGGGGATTGGGTCATCATTACCCACTTATTCAACACCAAATATTTCACTATATTTATGAAAAAAATAGAAAGTTTTGCACTTGTGGCAACACATTCTTATTACGAATTATAAGCTAAATGAAAAAAGGCTTTTCATTTGTGGCGAAAAGTGTTGCCACATTACATTTACACCGATCACAAACCGCTAACATTCGCTTTTCGGCAGAAGCCCGAGAAGTTATCCCCAAGACAACGCAGCCACCTCGAATACATTGGACAATTCACAACAGATATTCGACACATTTCTGGCAAGGAGAACATAGTAGCAGATACTCTTTGGCGTAGGTATTTTCAATTATTACTAAGATAAATGCTAAATTTTAATTCCTTTTTATTTGCAAGGAAATCGTGTTTCTCTTGTCAGTTTTCAATGATTTATTCCGTCGCTTACTTGTACTGTCACATAATTTAATTTCGTCGTTTACTTGTACTGCCACATACTGCCCCTCCAGTGTTAACGGTACCTTTCTGCGATCTTGACTTTACGTCTGCTCCGCGTAATGGTTGGTACTGCTGAAGGGTTTACTCTAACTTCCTTCCGTGCTTTAGGTTGTGAATCCAGGTCTTCCAGGTTCGGTAAAAGAGCTGGCTTAACCCTGTCTAAAGATATCGTTTTGCTTCCCCCATTTATGCGCAAGGTACAAGTTTTCTCTTTTCTTGATTCAACCAGGAATGGTCCATCATAGGGCTGCTGCAATGGGCGCTTTATCGCATCATTACGGACGAACACATGCGTGCAGTTCTGCAGTGCTTTCGGAATGAAGACCTTGTGCGGTCCATGTCGAACTGGTTGCACCGGCTGTAATTCACGCATAATGTCCTGAAGGCGTTCTGACCTCGGTATTGTTGCTTCCGCCGTAAAGAAGTCGCCAGGGAGCCGTAGTGTTGCTCCGTAAACTAACTCTGCAGGTGATGCAGATGATATCTTCATGCAGGGATGCGCGTAGACTCAATAGGACAAGTGGAAGCCTCTCCGTCCACTGATTCGTGCCATGACACTTAATAGCAGCTTTAAGTGTCCTGTGGAATCGCTCTACCATCCCATCAGATTGTGGGTGATAAGGGGATGTTCTGTGCTTCTTTATTCCCAGTAGCTTGGCTAACTCTTTGAAGAGGGATGATTCCAACTGCTGTCCCTGATCTGTTACAATCTCCTGTGGTACTCCAAACTTTGCGATCCACCCTGATAGTAAGGCTTGGGCAACTGTTTCCGCTCTGATGTCGGGAACGGGAATGGCTTCTGGCCATCTGGTAAACCGATCTATACAGGTAACAGCGTAGGTATAGTCGTTGGAAAAGGGAAGCGGTCCTACAAGGTCCAAGTGGATATGCAGAAACCGTGCTTCTGGAATGGGAAAATTTGTAAGTGTTGTTTTCGTGTGTCTTTGCACCTTGCTCTTCTGGCAAGCAATGCAGGTTTGAGTCCATACTCTGCTTACTCTGCTCAAAGGCGTCGGCCAGGTCTGGTGTCCACTGGATCGGGGTATGATCATTCTTCTTATTACCCGTATGACACTGATGTAGGGGTGCTAGGAGTTCCGCTGCTTTCGGTATAAATCGCCGATAAAAGTTGAGCATACCTAAGAACCTTCGTAACTCTCGAACTGTCTTCGGCTTCTCGCATGAGATGATGTTCTCAACCTTTGATGGAAGCGGTCTGGTTCCTTCTTTGACGGTACTAAATATTTTCTTCCCCTTCAGCTGATGTGCGAAGTCTTGAATATGCGGAATCGTGTAACGGTCTGGGATAGTGACCGCATTCAATCTTCTGTAATCACCGCATGGACGCCAGTCACCATTACTTTTCCTTACCATGTGCAGCGGGCTGGACCAAGGACTGTTTGAAGGCCGGCAGATTCCCTGTTCCAGCATATATTGGAATTCCCTTTTCGCGGCCTGCAACTGTGCTGGAGTGAGACGTCAATGGTGCTAAGTTCAGGTGGACTGCTCGAGTATCTTGCCTGCACGCCCGTTGCGTGCAATTTTGTCGTGCCGTCTATTAGTCCATTATGTTTGACATCGACTAATAGATTGAAACGTGATAGAAAATCTGGACCTATTATTGGATCTGTTACTCGAGCGACAATAAAAGGCCAGTTGAATGTTATCCGCAGACCTAGACTGAGTTGGACCAGCCGCTGTCCATATGTTGGAATTCTGGTACCATTGGCTGCATAAAGTACACGGGTTGACGGCTGTCTTCGTTTTTCTTCTGCTAAGGGCGGAATTATCGAGATTTCTGCTCCCGTGTCAATAAGGAATTTTCTATTTGTGGTCTTTTCGGTGAAATATAGGCGACTGATGTTGAGAGTGGGTTGGCTAGTCGCCGGTTGCTCTCCACAACCTAGTTTTTTGTGTAGCTGCACGGTTGTGTACAGCGCTTAGCTTAGCTGTTTCGCCGAACTTCTGGTATTACCAACCGTGGCGGGTGAGTGGCGTCTATCTCTGCGTCGACTCTGGCTGCGTTGTCGTGTTGGTCTTCTTTCTAATCTTAGGGCTTTGACCTGTCTGTTGGGGTTATGATATCTGCGAGTCTATCAGCCATCTCAGAGAGCCTAGACATGTCGCATTCGTTAGTGATGCTGAGTATCGCTTGCGTCTGGCTCGGTAATCGCTGCAACCATAGCGTTTTGAGAAGTTCCTGAGGGACACTACTGGAGGCTAATTCCTTCATTCTGTTCAAAAGCTGTGATGGTCGTCCTTCATCAAGGGAGATGTCGCTTAAGAGCTTCCGGAGGCGTCTTTCTTCTGAGTCCTGGAACGCTGTTAGAAGGCGTTGCTTGAGTGCATCGTATTTGCCTTCTCTTGGCGGATGCTGCAACAAGTCCCTTACTTCCGCGAGTATTTCAGGGCCTAGATTCCCGATAACCGTGAAATACTTGGTTTCATCCTGTCTGATTCCTCCGGTGTGGAACTGTGCCTCTAACTGCAGGAACCACAGGTCCGAGCTGTGCCTCCAAAATGGCGGTACTTTCACCGATACCCCCGCTATCGGGCTAGGGGCAAACGGACCTGGGGCTGTGTTGCTTCCTGCTGCCGCTATCGGATTAGAGGAGATCGCATCGGGGGCTATGTTACTCTCTGTCGACATTTCTTCTGCAATAATTCTTTGTGGGGGTTACCACTTTGGCGTAGGCATTTTCAATTATTAATAAGAGAAATGCTAAATTTTAATTCCTTTTTATTTGCAAAGAAATCGTGTTTCTCTTGTCAGTTTTCAATAATTAATTCCGTCGCTTACTTGTACTGTCACATAATTTAATTTCGTCGCTTACTTGTACTGCTACAACTCTATCCAGAGTTAACGCAATTTCGCTACCATCTCCCATCAACTTCGACGAGCTGGCCAGAGGACAGCAAGCCGATGAAGAGCTTCGGAATCTTCTAAATTCCGGAAAATGTTTACAACTGAAGAAGTTATCTCTTCCCAACATAAGCCAGCAAGTGTTCTGTGATGTTTCTACAGGGTCTGTACATTCCCGCATCATACCGAAGACAAGTATTCAATACAATACTTGACTTGTCGCATCCTGGAGTCAAGAGGACAACACAACTCCTCAAGGAGAGGTATATCTGGCCTGGCATGAGGAGAGACAGCCGTATCTGGTCACAGGCCTGCCTCAACTATCAAAAAAGCAAGGTACAGAGGCATATGAAAGCTCCAGTTGCTGACTTTCTTCCCTCTGAAGGACGTTTTCAGCACGTACACCTGGACATCGTAGGGCCGCTACCTTATTCTTATGGCTATACCTATGTACTCACGTGCATAGATCGCTTTACCAGATGGCCAGAAGTTATTCCTATACCCGATATTTCAGCGGAAACCGTAGCAAAATCTTTTCTAGAAGGATGGATGTCGATGTATGGAATCCCTAAGGAAATCATCACCGATCAAGGCCGTCAGTTCAAATCATCACTATTCAATGAACTGGCCAAACCGTTGGGTATTAAAAGGAAAAGATCATCACCCTACCATCCACAAGCAAATGGAATGGTAGAACGCTTTCATAGGACGCTTAAGGCGGCAATCAAATGCCATAATTCCGAACAATGGGTTGATAAACTTCCTTTAGTTTTACTTGGGCTGAGATCATCACTGCACGAAGACATCAAAGCGTCATCCACAGAGCTAGTATATGGAGCAACACTTAAGCTCCCTGGAGATTTCTTCTCTGCCGAAAAAACAGTAGGCAACGTAGGAATCTTCATACAGTACCTGCAAGATTACATGCGTAACTTGCAGCCCACTCAGCCAGCACGACATGGTACACACAAAGTCTTCATTCACAAGGACTTGCCAATCTGTACCCATGTATTTGTTCGGACAGATTCTGTAAAACGCCCATTACAGCATCCATATGAAGGACCCTAGTTAGTAATTTCGAAAACTTCTAAGCATTTCACCCTGCTAATTAACGGACAGCAAAAAACAATTTCTGTTGTTAGACTCAAGCCGGCCATTCTACTCAATCACCAGAAAGAGCAGATAGTACCATCAATTGTCGATAAAACAACAGTTGAAAACCCCCTCACAACGGAACGAAATATGACGAGAAGAGGAAGACATGTCAAAATTCCGGAGCGGTATCGCTAGCACTGAGGGGGGGGGAGTAATGTGGCAACACTTTTCGCCACAAATTAAAAGCCTTTTTTCATTTAGCTTATAATTCGTAATAAGAATTTTAACGTAGTATATAAGTATTTGTGATATTCTCAATAAATTCAGTTCTGACTCGACCCAGATCAGAGAAATGAAAAGTCACTTTTGCTTGACTCAGTAGTTTTCAAACACTCTATTAAGGAAATAAAACATGACATTAAATCTACAAAAATATATTAATTATTAATTTTTTTAACTAAAAAACATATCACTTAATAAAAGTTAACAAAATTAGCTTGCTCTAGCTTAATCCTATTGAACACTTATTTTTTGTCATTCTTTTAATTTAAATGGCACTTTTAGGAACTTAACACACTAATCTTTGAAAAAAAGTTTAATTGAATTCTGGGGATTCGTCAACGAATATTGCGATTTTTTTCGGATTTCTCGGGTTAAGTGTGTAACATTTTGGCGGATTTTCATATGTTCACTCACAAGGGCTAGGCCTAAATTTTCAAGTACCGACGTCGTTTTTGGTTCGAGTCATTATTTATTCGGTGTATTATGACCCCGTTGATGGCAGACATTTTCAAAATAGCATAAAACATTGTCAATGGCCACTTCTTTGAATTACGGCGCACATTATAGGAAGCGTACAGTTCGTCAACCACGTCTACCCCACATTTTGTTGAGTTGTAATATGTATGTGTTAATTACTGTTTTTTTTCTTTTCACCTGTTGAATCATGTCGTCATGAAGTAGGCTTGACATCAGCAACACAATATTTTTTTTTGGGACATGAGAAACCAGAGAAATATCTTTTTAAAATCCAAAACGACACGAATAAAGTTCAACTCCACGAGTTTTTGTGAATTTGGGACGGACCTGTCTTTTATTCTTACGCAGGGTACCAACTGACGTCAGCTTGTGTTCTTAGAGCAAATGTTGAACAAACTCATCAGGCTGTTTTCCTGGATATATTTCGAGATTCTTTATGTAAAAGTTTCGTGCATCTACCAGGGCAAATATCTTGATGGTGTATTTGGCTGGCTTTGACGGTATATACTGGCGAAAGCGACATCGGCCTCGGAAAGCTATTAGCATTTCGTCAATAGTTAGGCAACCACCTGGAATGTAACAAGTCTTCAACAAATGCGTCAAATAGTTCCCTTATTGGTGCTAGATTGTCTACTAGCTTCCTTTCGTCACACGTATAAAAGTCATCAAAAGCCAAGTTACTTTGAATAAAATGAGAGCGCTGTTTAGACATTACAAACCTAAATATTTCTACTACTATACTTCTACATTCGATTTCAGACTTAGCAGACCTAGCTTCTGTTACAACACCTGGCAACTGGTTAATTATATTTTCGGCTCTTGTTCGAACATTCTGGCGAAAAGCTATTTTATGCCAAACTGTGCTGTCTCTACCAACATAATGCGGAAATTGTACCTCATGAATCGAAGAATTTTCTAATTCTGATGAAGTATTCTCCTATAGCGGCGGCGAGTGAGCCGCTCCAGATCGTAGTTGACGTCTGACAGTAGCCAGCGGTATATTGTCGTCACTATCCGATACATCTTGCTCTGTGTCACTGGCCTGACTACACTCACTGACATTATCGCCTTCTTCAGCTGACTCCTGATCAGACGGTGTGACATCCAAGTCAAATTCTTATAGGATTCATAATATACGCTGGCGTTCTCTTTCCTCTCGGTCCATCTTTATTTTTAATTCGAACTAGCAACAAACAACAAATAAAATGAAAATACATACCCTTTATTGCACCAAAAATAAAAACATATAGATAGAGCGATAAAAATGTAAAAATTTTAACATAAATGAAAAGGGAATAGTCATTGGCAAATAAACATAGTAACAAATACAGAAATCACATAAAAATACCATTAAAAGCTACGATAAGTGAGAAAATTACACAAGGGAAAAATGGCACACAATAGCTACATTGATTACGGGGAAGGGTCATATTTACCTTTTTTTTACGTGTAACTCGAAACGCGATCGCCGTCCGACGGATTTCTCATCAAAAACGTTTAAAGAAATTCAACTCCTCCAGCTACTGAGAAGAGCGGCAACGTCACACGCGTAGTTAAAAAACCACAAGCAATTTAAAACATGGCGGGTCATTTTGAACCATCCTCCATGACGCCGGGTTAACCTGTAGTTATGAATGACATTAACTCACTAACCATCCTAGCGGCTGCGCCGTAATCTCTTTTCAAGATTTCAAATTTCAAACATAATTTCGAGATACAAATTAGATAGATTTCAAAAATTCCGATTGCTTCCAACTTTCACTTCGAGTAACTCCTTTTTCCACCAAAGGTTTCGATCAAGGCTTTCTTTTACTAAATCCTTTCTAGCGGTTAGCTACATTTATTTTTTGTAATTAATTACTTTTTATCTAATTTTTATATTTATCTCTTAATAGAAGCAATGTCTATATAGCTTTACAGAAACACTTTAAAAAACGAAGCTTTGATTTATCATAGACACACAACTACTTTGCAGAGAACTTACAGAGAAATTGAGGATACACTGAAATCTGTAAAATTTTTCAGGTGTCAGGAAAAAGAATTAGAAATAAATTTTATTCGAGTCCTTAAGTCATGTTGCTGGTAAAAGTAATAGTAATAGTAAAATAGATTTAATAATAATCAATTAAAGATCTTTCAATGTACTTTTAAGAATACGAATTTTTTTAAAAAAGCAACGATCAAAATAAGTTATAAAAGGAACAAAAATGAATTTAATTAAAAATAAAAATAAAATGGTGTCATGAAATTTTTTATAAAGAGAATAAAGGACTCCATCAATATAATCCTCACAACGCCTTTGCCATATATATATATATACCTATATATATTTAATCTTTTCCTACCCAACTTTTACCGTATTTGGAAGTGCTTTTAGAACATTTTCATTTTCTCTTCATCTTCGCTTGCTTGGTAATAACCTTATCTTTTCATGGGTTTTGTCTAAGATGACAGACAAATTGATAGAAAAAAAGAGAATGAAATGACAGTTGGAATTGTAATTTGGTGGCAATATACATAATTTGATAGGTATGCAAATTAGTGTGAAATTCATGTGATGTGTTTGTTTTCTATGTTGTGCAATGTTTTGTGATATTATATTTAATTAAAAATGTGAATGTAAATTATAAGTACTGACTGGTTGTTTATTAACGATCTTTTTCCCTAACCTAACCTCAAATTCTTTATTTACGTTTTTTAGGGAATTTGACCAACCAACATTCATTAGAGTCCATTGAGGAAGAACAACGATGAATGCAATTTCAGATAAGTACCCATGTTTATCGTATTAATTTTATGATTCTTTGTGTTTTCCTTATAGCTTTTCAGGTGATGAATGACGTAGACTCCAATACTGTTGAGTTTTGGTTACAACTAGATCGGTCACTGACTTAACGGTATGCTGTTGATAACTGTGCTGATGTAATGATTCCCGTAAAGTTCTTTTATGTTCGAACTTCTAAATTTCTGACATAACGCACATCGAGTTACTGTTGTCTCAATATCTTCGTTTAGTCTTGGCCACTACACAAGTGATCTAACTTTAGCCTTAGTGTTTTCGACGCCTAGATATGATTTATGTAAACTTTCCAAGACCGAATTTCTTAATTTTAAGGGCATATCATTAAAGAAAATTAATTTATCTTCAAGAAACAATTCATTTCTATGCTTCCAACAAAAATTTTACACTGTCTGGGATATCTTTCTTATTAGCGGGCCACCCTTCTTGAATTAATTTTCTTAAATTTGATAACATAGGAACAATTTCTGTTGCTTTCTGTTTTACGTGTCGAGCTTAAGTTGACAGTGTATATTAATTCACTGAGGCCCTTTATTTCTGGTTCTTTCTTGGGAACATTTGTAAAATTTCTTGATAGTAGGTCTGCAACATGTAAATGCTTTTCTGAACAAAAAATGAATTTAAGTCTGTATTTTTCTAGCTGAAGCCGTGGAGACGGTATACTAGGTATATTCTTTTGACATAATTCCTAATAATGGTTTATGATCGGCCATCGATTAACGTGTGCCACTTTAAGCATGCAAAAACAACTGCTAAGAACTCTTTTTCGTGTGAGAGTAGTTTTGTTTTGTTTTTGTCAAGCTTCTTGATCCATAACACGAAGATCTACTGCTTTGTATCAGGCAGCAACCTAAACCTAATTTGTAAACATGTATGGTAATGTTTTGTTTACTATCAAACACTTTTAATATTGGTGCTTTAATAATCATATATTTAATTTAGATTAGGGATTTTTGGTACTGTTCAAACCACTAGAATTCTACATTCTTCTTGAGCAATTCCCTCAAAGGTGTCCAAATTTGTGCCAAGGTTGGAATATATCCTCGTACATCATTAATAAAGCCTAGAATTTTTGCAATTCTGTTTTGTTTTCTGGTAGCTTTAAGGCTTCAATTGCTTTGGTTTTTTCAGTATTTATTGTTACTCCTTTTTCTGATATCATAAATAAAGAAATAGCAATAAATACTGAAAAAACCGAAGACTAAGTCGAAGACTTGGATTGGAATAGGCCCTTAATGTTTTTCTCAAGTGCTCTCCTAACAATTAGCTTTACCTTGCGGTTATGTTCTTCTTCTGTTTTTGTTGCTGTTTTTGTTCCAGATATCCCAAAAATTTTCCTCAATCATTTTTTGAAATATTTCAGCAGTAACTTTAACGTCAAACAGGAGTCCTTAAATTTGTAGCAGCCACAGTGTGTACTAAAAGTTCATAGATTTTTAGATTAATCCGCTAATTTCGTCTCGCAGTATCCGTCGATTTTGAACACTCAAAACAACCATTTGTCCACAAAATTTGGATCTAACGCCTCAAACGTGGGAATATTCATAATAATGATCCTTTATGGAAAGATGAATATAGTTAGGATCAAGGCAGATTCCAATATTTTTATTTAGGTTTTCTACAATTATGATGTCTGACACCCAATCGCATGCATTTACAAACGGTTCAGTTGTGTTCAGTTCACTTACCCGTTTAAACTCATATTTTAAGGGTTGACGAAGTGTTAGTGGAATACGCCTTGGAGGTTTTGAGAGGAGTTCGACGTTCGTTTTAAGCTCTAATTGAAAATCGTTGCAAAAGCACCCCAGACCTTCAAATAGTCCGTTACAGTTAGTTAAGATTTTGAATTTGGTTGGATCGTTACTTTCAGTAATTTCATGAATGCGCTTTACCAAGCCGAAGTCCACACGTAAAACTTTTGTTCTACCATTTTATTTCTTGCTGTACATATAATATTTTTTGTTCCAATTGTTTTGATAGGAGTTCCGTTATAATTCTCCAAGATTACATCCTTTTTTAGGGTTCTGTACTCAACAAAGAACCCTTATAGTTTCGGCATGTCCGTCTGTCTGTCCGCAGCTTAGCTCAGAGGCTCTTAATACTAAAAAGCTGTAATTTGGCATGGGTATACATTGTGATGCCCCTCGATACGGGTGGATAGCAGAAGCTTCAATTCCGATTGGAGCGCAGCAATTACTTGAAATGTTCCCCAGCCGCAAGGCTTTTGGGAAGAAGTCTCCAGCCACAAGGCTTTTGAGTTGGGAATATCTCCACCCACAAGGCTTCTGAGATTGGATCAGTTAGTTTTGCTTTTTATCGGTGAAACCGCCAGCTAAAACAACCTTTTGTTTCTGATCGGTTTATTTAAGTTCTATCGTACTTTTATACAAAAATTTTGCTTACCCTAATCAGTTAATAATTCTTAACAATTCTTAACGCTTAATCGTATAAAAGAAAATATTGCCTAACATAGAATAGTGACCTAATAACAGCGTCGTACCGTCACTTTCTTTTCCTACAAAACATGTACTCGAATTACACCCGTAGTTAAGCAAGCCAGGGTGCTTGCACCAAGTCATTTTCATTTGTTTATTTACTTCATGCTGCTGCAATGCGAGTGTGAATGACCTCGCCTGGTTTAGCAGCACATCGTTGCGAGCTTTTGGTCAGCTGGGCTGATCACTCAATGAATTTAATTGTTGCGGGAATGACGTA
>QYTT01040169.1:0-18564 GCA_006980735.1 Dasypogon diadema
TAACACGAGAAAGTTTTATTATAAAAAAGGATCAGGTTGAATGTGTTAAATAAGGAAACTAAAGACACTGGATTTGTTATTAAACATACATGCGGTATTTTTTTCCTCTTCTTAGATTAATAATTACGTGTTTTTCGAACACACAATTGCTTCCATTTTTTCATTTCGGGAAATATTATTGTTAATCAGTTCCACTATGTTGCAGCCTTCCGAAAGAATTATTTTAAATTAAGTATCACAATCATACTAAATAAATTCCTAGAAAAGTTACTTTTCTACGCATATTAACTTTTGAAAATTGCGCAATCAAAAGTATGTTAAGAGGCCCTATTGCGACCAACACTTTATTTTGAAGCAACTCTTAATTCAAGTACAATTTTACAATGAAGTAATTTGCTCCAAAAAGGCTCTAATGGGCATGGGAATAATTTTATAGCGTGACCAATTCGGCAATATTTAAAGTTTTGGAAAAATCGCCTTCACGTACTACACGGTCCATTTCGAATAAATTTCCTGTCATGTTGAGGCAAACAAATCGTTTTTTCCTACGTATAGCATGCATTGAGAGGAATGTTAATAGTGCCAGATTCGATCAGTAATTCAAGTCTTTCAGACTTCCAGATTATTAATTAAATCAAAACTTTTAACAACCTTGAAAGTCACAGAACTTGTAATTTGTAAAGATGCTTGTAAGCGATAAAAATAAGCGAAATGGATGGTTCACTAACCTTTTTTTTTACAATACTCTTGTTAAGTTCAATAAGTTACAAAACACGCTTTTGCCGCTGATCCACCCATATGTCCTCCATAATAATTTGTTTCATTTAAAATTTTCCAAAAATACCCTTTCTGTTCTTGCTGTGCTACTTCCTTAACACCTCCCATCAACTGACCTCCAACGTTGCAAAACGGACCCCTGCGGAAATGTATAACACTCTACTCAAAGCCATGTGTACGGACAATAAATCTTTCTTATCGATTTCCTTCCTCAAATTTCTCCGCAATACAATGGTCAGCAGCATCATTTATTATAATATTTGGCGGGCACGGGTTCGACTCTGAATCCTTCCTTCACCTTGCGGCAAGGAAGGAATTATCGACAGCGAAGCCCACGAGTCGAGGAAGACTATAAGTCTATGTGGGACTATAAAGACGAAGAAATTACAAATTACTTTTACGATGCACGTTAACTTTTTACTACCCAACAACTTTGCATACGTTTTTCAGATGACCTTGGAGATGTTGCGTTGAAAATCACTCCCTACTAGCGCTGAAGTGCTTGAATTGTTTTCAATTGTCTTCGGGAAAAGGAGTTTTCCTGCACTAGATTTGAATGAAATTCAGGTTTCACAAAACCTAGAACCTTACAGTCAACGCTCTTGCGCTTTTGGTTGAGGTGGAAAATTGTAACGAGCATTTGTTTACGGTAAGGTTAAGGTCAAAAACGTACCTGGGCTGTTTTTTCGATAAATTGGGCAAAATTAGAATGGCTGGGGAAGGAGGGCAATGAATTTTCATATTTCCTACTTTCTTTTGCTCTGCGTGCTTAGTTCTTTAGCTGCTTATAATGAGGTAACGACATATCTGTTAGGGTTGCTTACTTTATCAACCAGTTTTTCCAGCGTGTGCTAAAAGCTTGCGGGGTTCTGTGGTGGTTTTATTTTTATTTTGATGAGTACATTTGTGTTTTAATAAAATTTGATTCGATCATTGAATTATGAAAAAATAATACAATATTTTCGGATAGGATGGAATAAAATTTCTTATTACATTTTATTACACACCGACGAATTTGAAAGTTTGAATTTTGAAAAGTAATTTGATAACATTCGATCGATATTTGCAGCTAAGCAGTAATTAGTGAGTCGAAGGAAAACGTTAAATCTCTTGGAGCCTTTTTTCATATTTTTTCACCTTATAACACACAACTTTATATGTGCATATTGTAGCTGAAGTGCTGAAATATTTGTCCGAAAACTTGGAATTTTGTCTAAAAACAAAATACTAAGCTGCCTAAGCTCAGGGGACCTGCCATTTAACCCATTGTGTGAACTTGAATTTGCTGTGTTTACCTTCTTTTTTTAATCCTTTACTATTTGACAAGCCGAAAGCAAAGACGGTTGCAGCCAACAGTTTTGAATCTGAGATTCTATTCCTCCATCTATATATTACAATATTCTGAAAACTCTGAATCAGGGAAATTGAGAATTTTAATTGGCTACTTATAAATTAAAGTAGGTTGAAATATTCTCGTTCAACATGCGACATGTATGATATGTTTGCCTCAAATCTTTCGGTGTTTACTCAACTGACTTGGCTTTCTAGTAAATTAATTATTCTGTCATTTCTTTAGCCCACTAGAGTGTCTGTCTAGACCTAAACAGAACAAAAAACCTGATGCGGTTAACATGAGAACTATAAATCTTTCGCAGGCACTCCTTCATATGACCTGAAAGCTATTAAAAAAATCCGCGTCAACTCGAATTGCGTCATTTTACCTGGATTTACAAGATTTTAACAATTTTACTAAGCACATCAAATTACATTTGAATATAAAATTCCACGATGCCACTTTCATAGACTGGTCCAAATATAGAAGTCTCATCAAAATACAATTGCCGTAAATACACCTTAACATTATTTCCTGAAACATAATTTGCACAATAATAGACCTCATTATCAGAAATCTGATCGGAAGATTATGAGATTATAATTTGGGTACCCACAAGCGCCACTAAAATTTATATCTTGCAACTTGTATATCTCATCTGACGTGCGCTCATAGCGAAGAACAAAACTAACAAAAATTCGGCATATTGTTAAAGTGTCCAACTGCCGTGACCAAAATTCTTAGGTTAAGTAGATGTTTGCAGTGTGCTTTTTGCTCACTTTGAAATTAACAAATTAAATTCAGTCAACTACTACGCCTCGAGAATATTCCCACCGTAAAAAGTGGAGAAATTAAATGGCTTGAAACGATCTTTCATTCTTCTAAACGTGGAGCTTGTCAAATCGCTGGTGTATAATTTGATGGTTTGCAATGATTAATTAGCGAACGCAATGGGGAATTACAGACTGCTGATAATTATATCTTACACAAAATTTATTCTAGAAAATTTCAGGTTGATTCTTTTCGATCTTTACAATTACATAGATAGTGTTGGATCACTTGTTGTCTTGTTGTGCACTTTGTGTGGAGTTATTGACACGAATTCAATCTAAAAACTCACGCACACCACAGCATTGTTTCTCAAATGAACCTCCCGGTTGGAATTAAGAACTTTACACCTTGGGCTTTTCATTTCAAATTATATGTGATGGCAAAGATGTGGAACTGCGGTCATTGCGCAATTTAACTCGCATTTAATCATTGATCGATTTTCTGAGTAATTTACTTGACCCAAAGATGAAATGCTGCAGTTGGGTTTTTCTCGCAATAATAGCACTGGGCACAACTAATTAAGATTTTTCATAAATTCTTCCCCATGACTGGACTATCTTAAGAACCGCAACTGCGGCTTAAACTGGCATAAATAACTATAATTATAAAAATAAGTAATATACTCCTTTTTAGCAAGTACCTAGTTCTTGTTTTACACCGTTAAAGTTTTCATTTAACAAAAACTATGCGGACACGTTCTTGGATAAGTATTGCCTAAAAACTAGTGCGGATAAAAGGTTTAACACAGTGTTGTGATTCTATTTGTATTTGTAAATTTATTCTAAATATGTATACTACATCGACGTCTACTAATGATCGAGGTGTTTCTCTTGGTACCAGATGTAAAAATTGCAAAAATTCTTTGTTTTGGAATCCTCGTTAATTAGTAAGTCCAATTGCAATATTCGTAAAGAAATGGGTGAGTTCCTTTATCTTCGGTAATACCTTCAAATTGCTGCTTCACAGTTTTGTGCATCTGAATCAGCCATGTTTTTACTCTAAATCGCAATTTTGTAACATCAATTTGGATACCTTGTTTTCACAGCATGTCAATGGTAACGACTTGGCAAAAGGTGACGTTAATTTAAGTACGAAAATGAAAATTAACCTGTAAAATAAACACTGGTTCTATTACATCAACACTTCCGCACAAAAATTCACTAAAAATCATGCCTTTTTTGCTCGCTTCCCATTGGAATACTACGAAAACCTTCTAACAAACATTCAAGCTCAATTTGTCCAGACTGACGTTATGTGTCAAAATAAAGCCTGGTTAGCCTTGTAGTCTGTAAACCGTGCATCTGAACCAACTGTCCGTACACAAACCAGCGGGTTTGCCTGCACTAGCTGATCCACAGTTATTTTTTATACCGAGTACTAGGTGAACCCATGGACCTTATTGGGCGATATGCCGATTAATTTATCCGTTATTCGGCATCGCCATTGTATCTGCTGTCTTCAAGGACCCACAATGGGATCAGCCTCGTTCTGACGCTAGTCAAATCCACGATTTCACGTCTAACTCTTGAGAGTGGAGAGTGGGTATCATATCACACCACTGACACAGTACACGAGCTGCCATTAGCCCCCTACAAAATAACCCCGCAGGACCTTATTCTTAAGTTCTATATTTTTGTGTGCGTTGATGTTTAATTTGTCTCAGAACTGTTTCTAATATTTCAAACAAGAATTGCAATTTTGCACTCACCTAAAATATTCGCAATTAACACTTGAAGAGGTAGTCTGATGACGTAACTTAAGATACGTCAGACCACATGCAATTTCTCTGAAGGTCAATTCGGCCGTCAATAAATGAGAGCCCATGACTCGCTTTGAAGTCTATTTTAGGCTCTGCATCAATTTACAGGAGTAGAGTGATGAAATTTCATCCGTCGAATGTGTCTAGAACAGTATATATATAGTTTTAGACAGCTTTTCTAGCGCCATCGCTGGATTCATTGAGTTATTGCGCTTAAAAACATTTGTTTATTGTACTTTTTGTATTGAATAACAATATTTCTGAAAACAACACCAATTTGTTGTGTCATTCACCCAATATGGACATATTTGCGGTCTGGAGCATTACGTAAGAGAAATTTTTTAATTGTTTTCCGAGGTACTAATAATGTAATTGGCATTGTTTGAATAAATTAAGGAAAATAAATTAAAAGCTTCAGCTAGGCGTTCCCACACTTGCATTGATAACCTTAAAGTGCTGGATTTAATTAGAACTGACTTCATATTTATTGCGGGAAAATTGTAACTTCTTTCTTTACGACTTCAGATGAAATTAAATCCAAACAGCGCTGGTAGATTCGAAATTCTTGGTAGAATGATTTCTATTTCACATGAAGATCCCATGTGAAATCATCAGCTTTAATAGTAGTTGTACGCCTTGGATTCGCATCTTTAAAAAATTGTTAGATACAAGGTTCAAGGTCGTTCGCGCTGATGAAAAGATTTGAAATTTGAAATATAAAAAGAAACTCTGATAATTGGTGAAAGCATGTGCATCAATAAAAATATTTGCTTTTATAATGTGCTCCTAAAAAACCATAAGTATCTCGGATCCGTGCAGATTTGGGCTATACACAAATTGGAGCTTAAAAGCGTGAATCGCAAAAACGTGGAAAGTGTAATTTGGTTGAGCAGGACTAGCAAAAACTCCAGCGATTATATTTAGATACCAGAAGTTATTAAGAAACAGAAATGAAAGGTCTTGAATAATTGGATGAAAATAAAATGAAATGAAAGCCACTTTCACATTCATACAAAACCGGCAAAAAGTGGGTAGCTTCCGCCAGTTCTTCCACCAGGTGATTGACCAAATACCTTTCAAGTGCATACCTAAATTTTATAGAAGCCACAAGATGCCAAGATGTCAATGTTCACCGGTCACGGGACTGTAGCTGATAGTATGCATATCATTTTTTGACCTCATGGTTGACTGGTATTACGACCGCTTTTGTTGTCTTTTTCACTGACAGCTGAACCGTCTTCCATTCCACCTATGTTGATTTTTTTATATCTGGGTCAAAGTATCCATTAGAGACGAAATTGTGTGTAGATCTTCTGTTCGGCCGCATGTCAAATTTTTGCTATCACATATTCAATAATAAAAGGCGGAACTTCATTGAATCTTGATGGAAAAACGATGATGGGTTACACGGTCAGTCGTTTTTTTCTTCCGAGGTGATTATCTCTGCTATTGATCTTCAGGAAATATTCGAGTACCAAAGATGAATTGCATTGGTTAGTGGCATTAAATAGTGATCATGCAGCGAGCACCGAATGTGGCAGAGCATTATTTGCAGAGTTTCAATTATGAATTAGGCATCGGTTCCCATGGTTGAGGATTTTTCTATGGGTGACCTTTTCGTGTTTTATGTTTCTTAATTAGGTGTGAATAGATCCTTACAAAAGTAACCCTGTGACTGTCGATATAAAGGTGAAGAGAACGTGTATCTTGATGGGAATTTGTTATTTGTAGCTTTTGTTATCTACTCTACTTAAGAATATTTTTTATTTTACAACTCAGTCTAAATGCAAACAACTGATTTTCTAAATAAAAAGCAAAAAATTCCTGGAAGATGTATAAAGCGATGACAGAATTTAAAATATGCTCTGCTCATCAGTTATCGTAAACGAATCTTCGAAAATAGCGCTGCCCTATATTCTATAAAAGTGTTCAAACAAAAATTAATTGTGCTTTTATTGTACAAAACAAGACTCTTTGCCCCTATTTAATTTCTTAATAATAGTATTTACGCGTAATTTACAACCTTATACAATATGGCAACCGTTCATCATATTGTATCTTTTTAACCAGGATTTTTGGTGTTGTACCCTGAGTGCTATTTCGAGCAATAACAGAATGGCTGTAGTAAATACGTCCCTTGGACCGATGGTAATCTAATTGTATGTTATTACAGAGCATTCCCGCTCATGGGCAACATGGAATTTTGCGTGCTGGAGCCCATTACATTTATGCTTCTTTCTAAGCTGTATTTAAATAACCTTTAACAATTAGATAACCGTTTTCAGTTTTCGATTTAATATTTGTACACTTTATGAATTAATTAGAGCCTGTACTCTGTTACATTCACTATAAGTGCTATCTTTGAATCTCGATTTAAAACCGAATGCAAGTATATCAGTGCCATCTCCGCTCGCAGATAGAGTTAATAACTTTAAAATTAGGTCAGACTTCTAAATGAGTTAAATTCAATGTAACTTTTTTTTAAATTGACACAATGTACTTGATATTTTCATTAAAGCTTGTATTTGGAATTTTATGAGTAAATTCAAGACAAGCGAATACGAAAAGACTACTTTTCATATTTAAATTTATTAAGGGAACTGCGTGCAAGATTTACAATCTTACTTAATACTAAAAAAATTGCATTAATGAATAAATAAGGAAAAGAAAAGCAATACCGAAGGAGATAGATTAAGGTTGTTAGCCATTCCTAATTCCTATACGGAGAGTTAATATAATAAAAGAAAAATGGGCTAAGTTATATCCCTGTAGGAAATGGATAAACATAGTAACGATAATGAATAATTTCATCGAAGACTAATAGAAATCGCTAACATCAATGACCTGATCATGCAAAGCGTAAGGTAACAGAAAATGTTAATGACAGGGTAATGCAGAAGGTATTCCACCAAATTTGCGTTTTTATTTTGTTCATTTGTGTTTGTTTACTAATTTTGATTGAAAGCTTTCCATTGCTTATCAGAACGAAGGGACAAAATAAAATGGCAGTAAAACTTTAACCTTATTTTTACCCTTACATTTTCTTTAATGAGTCAGTGAAAGAATAATGTACCAAAGAGTACATAGCTCGCTTCATTCATATTTCTTCATCTTCATCTTCATCTTCGTCAACTCGATCTGGGTTATAGCTTGAGCTCTTACATTAATCTTTGTACAATTTTATTCATGCGAACGTGCAATGTCCATCACAACTCTAACCGATCGTTATCTTACTACCAGCAGTCAATTCCTCGTGCAGTCCATCAGACTCTGGAATAATCTCCCTATTGGTCTGGGATAGAGCAGGGGTAATCGTGATTTCCTTGATTGATTCTAAACTTTATCAGGTTCGCTGCCACCGTCTCTAGAAAATCCTTCGTGAGAAAAATATATGCAAAAAGGCATTTAGCAAGAGAGAGTTTCACGTATATGTGCGGGATTGGCAGCGAACCTGTTGAAATTCTAGAGAAAGAATTAACTCTTTTTTTTAATTTATCACTTATTTTTGTTTTTTTATTTTTTTTACATAACAATTCTAGTTATTTGCTAATTTCTGCAAAATTCTTTACTGCTTTGCAGTATACTTTTATTTTACTGGAAATTTTTATAAGAACCACGTATCTTACATTTGTAGAGTTGCATACTGAAATAAATAAGAAAAACGTAATGACGCAATGGTGTCACCCGGTGCGTACAGCACCTCCCGCATTACCCCACCGACGCCACTGCATATTAATGCATTTATATCTGTAAGTTTTTATTATTATTAAACTTAAAATTTCAAAGGCGACGAGATAATAGTAGCCTTGTGCTTTTCGTACCTTTACATCCCTGCAAGGTTATTGGGAACTTGTAATTCGCGGTCATAGTTATTAGAGCGAATAGCAGCATATTTACTCCTACTCGTTTTAACCAGTTAATCATGACCTTAGAAACTTTTGTTTGTTTTGAAATCAGATCCAACCTTGCCAACCTTATCATTTCATTACTAATGTAAATTTCTGTCCATCAGAAAGTTCAAAAATCTTATCGGCTTTCATTTAAATTAGCCTCACGTGACATTTATTCAGTTATTCAGTCTTGTTGTAATTGATTCGAGGCCTTGAAAGAAAGCTTTCGCGATTAGAATAGGGACAATATCCGATAAATTAGCATTATGAAGAAAATATCTTTTACAATGTGCACGAAAAACATTTATATTCGAAGCAGTGGCAATGAATTCCCTTGGAACAAGTGGTAGGAAGTAAAGGGAGGAAAAACGTAACTACTGTATGAATGACAGGGGAGAAAATCAATCAAAAATCGAAGCAACTTTTAGAAAGTCAGGATATTTTATTTCTGCGTGAAGTGGCAAGAAAGTGTAATGACTTGTACATGGGATATTATTGCAAAGGAACGTCGTAAAGAAATTTTTGCACTCTGTGCTTGCAATGAACATGGAAAAGTAGAATCGGCAGATTTTAAATGCGTCGTTGCGAACCTTCGCTAGTGTATATACTATGATATAAAATTAAATTTATGTATAAATTTGTCAAATAAATCATTATTAAATTTACGGTGACCGAAATATTGCCCTTTACTATTTTTGCAAATTTCCCAATTGAGACTATTCTTTTGCCTGTCGTTGTGTTAAAGAAAAAAGACCAAAAATATAAAATGGCATATTTCCGATAAAAAACGAAAAGAAATAATGCATTAACCATTGCTGCGTCACACCTTATAAAACTACTTGATAACAATAAGAATGCAAAAACCATTATTTACCTTATTTAATGGCACCACGCATCTAACAATTTCGATATTTTGTTTACAAACAAAAATTTCAGATGAAGAGCAAGGGGAAGTATACTTTAATTAAATAGGTCATGCGTTTTGTTTATATAAAAATATGGGAAATGATCTCTCGCATATGGCTTGCTACATTTGCGCAATTTCTTTTTAATCTTACTTTTATTTATAACATAAATAATGAACTCTGAGTACAGTAAAGGAGAAAATGCATAAAATAAAATTCGTTAATAATCAATATATATTTGTTTCGTATGTGACAAAGAAATCAACTTCCTGACGTCTTCTGCTTTCTTCAGTAGGAGTTCGATGCTCTTTAATTGTTGGTAGAGCGCCAGAATGCAAAACCAGAAATATAAATGTAAACCTGCAATGCATACGCTTGGAGTAGAGACAATAGAGAATTACACTTAATAAGTTACCTATAATAATGTAACGGCTATCTATCTTTGATGGAAACACCCAAATAAACAATGTGATTACGATGATTATGTTCAGAAATAGCCAGGGCAGCAAAAGCAGTCGTAACCTCCTGATGGTCCCAATTACGAGAAAAATGCAGGATAAAAAATTGATTGCACAAAAGGCAAACACAAATGCTATCAGTACATCCAGGTCAATAAATTGTCTTTTCGCAGGACGAAATATTTTACTGTTGCGATGGATAAAATTGCATTCCTCCTTGGAAGGACACGTCAATGCGAAAAGTATTATTACTGCTACTGATTTAACTGCCCCAGTCCAGCCAAGAATTATGCCACCGGTTTCCAGCGAACCACAACAACAAAAGTACTTTAATTTAACCATTTCAATACATATCGGATGTGCGTTAACGAAAGCTTTGAGCCCAACTGGTTATGCCAAGTAATTCTATTCTGATTTGCGTGAATATAAAGAAATTATTCCAATTTCAAAGATCAAAAATAGCTCGATGTACATTCGGAGCCACAGCCCAAGTCTTATGTATCTATCGAAGCGGTGAGGTGTTATGAAAAATTATTTGATTCTCCTCTCGACAGTGGTTCATAATCCATTTTTTAAGTGTACATACTTAAGACTCGGGAATTTATATTACGCTACTACTTTTCACTCAATCCTTCATGCATACTCATAAACTTTTATTATACAAAAAAGAAGAGTGTCCATGGAATTTTCGTGAAAATTTGTTTAAGTAATTTTTGATGTGATTGTGGAGCTAGCAATGCTTTAACTTGAATTCGATCCATAGATTTTCAAATTAATTCTACAATTGCAATGTATGTGCGTAAATGATCTGGTCACCTCACGGAGAGCATTTAGTTTGATGAAAATGCAACACCAAAATCAACGCGGATATTTTAATACTTTTGATTATTTTATCAATCTATTCTCTGATATGATTGGGACGCAAATATTTACTGTAGAGATAAAATTTTGTGGCCCAACGAAAACGAAACAAGCTACTTTTAAAGACTAACACAAATGTCGAGACTTAACTACAATCATTTCTTTTTTGATTTTTTTTTTCATTAGAACCTAGAAATAGTAAGAAAATTAGTGTGAGCCGATAAAAATGAATGAATTTGTCATAATCACCCTTTCAGTAATTCGGGACTTGTAATGCTTTAAAATCCCTTTCCACATCCACCAACTATCGTAAAAGAGGTTTTCTAGCTGTGGCACATGCCAGTCTTATTGGAAAAGTGAATAAACTTTGCCAACAATGGGACTTATTGATCATAACATGCAAGGCTGGAATTTAGCATAACCCCAAGGTTTTTTTTTTATTTTTTTTTAACAAAGAGTATAGCCATATCATTCATGTATAAAGCAGAAGGCTCTTAAATTAATTCATTCAGACGTACTGGAGGATAGCATGACTTTTTAGTGTTAATCAAAAAAAAAGTTCATGAACGCAATTGGGATCCTCATTGATACGGCACAGCGCTCTCCATTAGTCCCATTAGTTGAAAACATGACAATTAGCATTTTGTAATTCAATAAAAATGTCATTAATATGAAGGCTGAAAAGCATAGGGCCTAACATAGATCCCTGGAGCATGTCACGGATTAGACATAAAATATTCGTCAGTTCATTATTTACTCCCAGTCTGTTACGTTCTCTCTTTTAAGAAAGGTTACTTATGAAACCTAATACCGATGATGAGAATCCATAAAGTCTCCTTAATTTATCGACAAGGAAATCATGATTCACCAACAGGACTAAGACTTCCAGATGATACTTATCCAATACCTGAAATATGTCTTAATTATTACATTGAGCAGAGCTGTTTCACAACTTTGCTTTGAATGAAAGCCCGACTGCCATTTGTAGAGATGTTTCTCACCAAAAAAGCAGGTCCTTCTGCTCAGATTCCAAGCACTCTCATATTTCCTTCTGATAAGGTTTTCGAGCCTTTCGAGTCACTCGGTAAATAATCTCCTTGTATATCCTAGATAAGAGGCAAGATCAAAAAGAAAAGAAAGTGTATCAATTTACTTAAAGATATCGAGGGATTCGAAGTTCCATTGGTAAACAAAGCTCTGCTTGGACACAGATATATCCTCAGAGGGTGTTTAGCTACTTGGTCTCCTTTCCATTGATTTGGGACCCCATTGTATGAGCAGAATCACTAATTTCTATGATAATGGAGTTCGGCCCACGAAGATATTTTGGATTTTGTGTACATTTTTGCTTAATAAATGAAATATAAGTCTAAATCCAAATATTTGCTTGGATTTGTTGGTAAGTATTTCACATCTGAAATTATTCTATCGTTCTGGATCGAATAAAAAAAACGTGCTGTGGAAAATAACAGGAATACATTAAGACCGATTTGAACTAATACCAGCGAGCATAAATTTGTGATAATATAAGAAGTATCGAACACACTGGTAGAGCTAAGAAAAATTTGGGTCATTACATTTCTATGTCATTATCTCTAAGATCAAAGGTTTCTCTTATTATCAATTTAGATAAAGTGAAAATATTTCTTTCATGACAAATACTGTAGACGTCGAAAAGATATGAGATACAAGCCTTAATCCCCATCACTTTCATTCAATGGAATTATGTAGTCCCCAACATAGAGATAATTTCAAATTGTTTACTTTAATCATATCTCGAGTACTTGAACATCATAAGATTCTATTTATTACACCATAAAAACCAGAAGCTTCGCTTGTAATCGATCACACACTATACCTGTATCGAAATAAAAACCTTCGAGGGGATTTGGACGCCTCCTACTAATTTTACCCATGTTTTGTTGTCGGATAGTAGAAATCTGTATATCCCACACTCTAGAAACATGCAGGCAATATCAAAGTTTCTACATGTAACACATGTAGAATTCGAGTGGAACACACCGATAAGCTTTGTTATCATTAATTAGCAGACTCTTAACAACCTTTAATCCAACAAGCGGTAACAATTTCAACATAGCCAATTACCGGCTGATTAAGTTTAATTCATTAGTATCGCAGGTGGTGGTGTCTTAGGTGATTGGGGAGCGGTTCACTTGTCAACCCACTTGATTGCTCTGGTCTCGTCTAGAAATAAAAGGGATTTCGTGGAGACAAAATGATTCTGACAGCAGATACGTATTCAAAAAGTACAAATTTTTGGTGTGGCTTCTTGTGAGAATTTTAAAATAAACATCTCAACGTTATTAGGAATTTGTAAAGCTTGTGTAACTAACCAGTAAAATATTGTGTCAATGTATTCTTACGAAGAAGAAAAATGTAAAGTAACATATTAATATTGGTGTAATTTTAGTTAAAAAAAATTAATTTATCCTAATTTGTCCAAGTAGAACCTCTCAGACACCTGCTTAACTTATTTCACTATTTTATTTTTATATAATACTAATTTATCTCTTTTTTTTATATTTTCAGGGTTAATGAAGATAGTCGGTGTATCCGACATCACACGTCGAAACATATGGCGCGTTTTATTAGCAGAATTTGTTGGAACTTTCTTCCTAGTTGTAATTGGAGTTGGGAGTACAGCCGGCGGTTTTGGTGAAGACTTTAAGCCATCCATCGTTCAAATTGCGTTAACTTTCGGATTAGTTGTTGCTACTATAGTTCAAGTGAGAATATTTTAACTAAATAATATTAGCCAGAATTGTATTTCTTAAGTTACTGAAATCTCCTTCAAGAATTAATATAAATTCCAAAGGAATTCAATTCAATTCAATTAATTGTGTTCTATCACGGCAGTATTACTAAATATAGCATGGCGTCTTCAACTTTGGACTAATTTTTACGCGTAGTCTGTTCTGTTTATAAGTCCTTCCAAATTCTTTTTAGTGTTCGTTTTAAATACGCTCTCCTTTAAGCTTCTGCTTTATTAATCGCCAAATATTTTTTGAAGGATTCGTATCCGGGGATTATATAGAACGAATATAATGGCCATTCTCTTGTCTGAATATTATTTTCCTCTTTCCATCGTGTGCATAATCGGTCTCTAGGTTTGGGATCGTTCTCCTCTTGAAGGATTCAATAGCTGTTGTCGTTGCCACGAAGCATCTTAGCAGACTTCAATAATTCTTTTTATGCATTCATTCATTCTTTCGGTAGTAAAAATTCCGTGCAGTGAAACATGAACCATCAGGGGGTGTTTAGCGGTACGATTCACGATAGCTTCTCCTTTTCGTGACCATACCCGCTTTCTGAACTTATTTGCAGCAAAACTCGAGATATCTGTAAAGTTCACACAATCCCAATCATGATCGATGTTTTCTTTAGCTTAATGTAAACGTCTTCTCTCTTGGTTTGATCAAGACGGTTCTGTGTTCGACATTCACCTCTTGTAATCTACATCGAATCGTATTCAAGGACACGTCAATATTCCTCCTCGATAGGATTTCTTTTATCTGCATTAAGGTAATGATTGGATTTTCTTTGGAAAGATCAACGAGGGACTGGTATTCAGATTTGGTAGTGGCTCAATTGAATCGTCTACATTGCCAGTTTCTTTAAAACGCGTCACCCGCTTTTTGACAAACTGTGCCGATATATTAAGGTGCTTTCCTGTCGCTGTTAGTGTCATTTTCAGTCCTTTTGGATGACTCACTCAGAACACAGCTTCATTTTACTTAACTAATTGAACAGAGCAACTGAGGTGTGATCCACGGTGACCACCATTTGATAGCTCTCTCCGGCCAAAAGCATTTTATCACATAATCCTCTCTCAAAAGCTTTTATGCTAATTGTGTTGTGGCAGTTAAAGTGTTAAAGAGAAGAATCATATTTCGATTAATTTAAACAGAGCGGCGATTACAGAATATATAAGAATAAATATATAATTACTATTTTGGAGAGATCATCGTTGACGTTGATCATGTAATAAAGATAGAAATTTTCGTCAGCTATTGCACCTTTTAATATGATGTGATAAGTCGTTCTAAAGTGTAGCGTAGTTGTAGATACAGTTTGAGTGAGTTCCCTAAGATCGAATCTTTATATTGAGAAACGCTTAGACCAAATATAATAACGAACGACAGAATTAGAAACCACATTACGTTTTCTCCAAGTAAGAAAGTAAAAAAAAGTAAAAAAAGTAAAAGTAAAAAAGTAGATTTCGCATCCGTAAAAACAAAGGACTTAACCAAGTACACTCCTGTTTTTTGGTGGGTTAAGAACTTCTTTTGAACTTACTATCAATTTGCCTAAATTGTGAATACTGATTGAAACATAAACCTTCGGCCGTGTTATAGAAAAACCCTAATTTGCAACACAAATAGCTCGGCGAATAACAAGCAATTAATAAAATTTTCAATGAACATTGAATTAATTCGAAAAAAAATTTTAATGAACATCAGGTTCCTCTTGTAAACACGTCGACAGAGTTTCAACTGCTTGCCTTTAAATGTTATCGTCAAAAGATCATCTAGTTACTGACAAAGTCATCCTTTCCCTGACCTTAATATTGCACGTTGGCATAAACTTTACCTTAGCACTTAGCGTTCCGCCGCGCTCCGATCAAATTAATAATTCGCAGCGAGATGGTGAAGATCTTTCATTAACGAGGCTTAGGTAAACTATACTCGTACAATTCACTCGGCAGTTTCATTGAAGAAAGTAACCGCAAAGATCTGCGAAGTAATTTTACGCGGGCGGTCTTCTAAGGTCTCACAACTGATCTTGGTGGCCGGGACCATTAACACGGTGAAAATTAAAAGTCCACAAAGCGGTGTCGCGATCACTCGGCCGGTCTTGGAATAAAGCGAAGATGTGTAGAGAGAGATATGCACAGGCAAATTCAAGGTTACCCGCATTTAGGTTATGTAATATCGCGCTCGATCTCAATAGGTCATAAGAATCGCTCATAAACAGGCGGCAGCGCTTATGTTGTGCCTGAGCCGCAATACATTTCCAAGCGGCGTCTATAGCCGAAGCAATTTAAAAGTCTCAACAATGCCTGCGGTGCGAAGTCAATCGAGTTCAATCAAGAGTTGTCGAACTTTTTATCGTTCAGGCACTGCATCTTGACTTAACGTGTATCGCCTGTGACTGCTCATGAGGTAGAATTAATGCCTGCTCCTAGATGCCTCCAGGCCATTTATTTTGAATTGCAAAAATATAATTGCGCCTGCAGCGCGCACTTTCTATAACCACATCCGCCGTCGTTCTATTGGTACGTACCTTACTTATTGTTTACAACTATCGTGGGCCGGTTATTAATTCACGCACTTTGAGTGCTATTCTGGGCGGCTTAAGTATTTCAGCCATTAAGCGTCTAGCCCGAAGGTAGGTACCCTTTGTATTCACCTTATCGGAGGCAATGAGTTGTCCAAAAATTCAGTTACTCAGAAGGTTGCGAACATTGAGTATAGACGTGTTGGAAGGTTAGCTTTAAACCTTCTGAGATGTCTAATCAATGCAGACAGGCTCGAGTTTATCATCGACAGTGCCGCAGGGTACGTGCGAAATGCGGCCGCAATGACTCAAAGCCTGTTATTGGTCGTTTCTGCAGCAGTAATGCAGAAAAGTCGAACGCCCGATGATCTTAAGAAGCACGAGCGATCACTTATTATTAACACCAGAGAGCAAGCACTAAGTGCTGGCATTAGCAGCCAAAAAACTATCATACTATTCATATAAGAAAGCATATTACCCGGAGCCATACATCGCACTGCGATTGAAGTGGGTTTTTGACTTCAATCCAAATTGCCACCGAGCGCTGATACTTTGCTGCGGGCTATGTAGTAGCCTAGATTTCTTTAACACGTCCGGTAAACTTGCTATGCTTTGATTTAATCAGCTCACAAAAGGTGTATTGCTTTCCTATTCAATTTTCGTATAGACCTCCGTAGGGAGATTAGTGGTTTTCATTTAATGACTTAAGCAGATTCCAGCCACAGGATGTTTTGTAAATTAATAAAGTTTGTGAACTTTCTTTTGGAACTACTCTTACTTGGCATTCTTTCTTGAAATTATTCTTTTATAGAAACTTTTATCGTACAGTGTGCACTTGCTACATGCGCATCTTCTCATTGAACGTAGCTTACCACTACCTTTTCAAAATAATAAATTATTTCACGTTTTCTCTCCACAACTCTGGAAATAACATGATCTATAATAAATGTTAATAATGTTTTTGCTTTGTTCGAATAAATTAAATTTTGATCACTGTTTGTTTGTATGGAAAACAAGAATCATATTGGTGAGATCGGCTCTCTTATTCTTTTTCAACAATTTCCAACATTAAGAACTCCATCGTTTCGTATTTGGATTTGTAAAAAATCAAACCTAGAATTTTTTCGCTTCGGTTTCAGTTTATCACTAAAATTTCACTCAATTCACAAACGAATTACATCCCGATCGCCCCCTTCCGCAGGGCCCTAAGGAACTAATTATGTGGCTCATCCTTTATTTTACTGCAGAGAAAAATAAAACGAAGTGTTGCTAGTATAATCGCAGATTTTCTCTTTTGTGCGTGCGGATTCGATTCCTGCAAAGAACGCGGCAATTTACCTGGATACCAGCGGTTGAAGGAATTGTGCCGTAAGTTCAAAAATACATGCGAAGAAAGAATCTCGTAGGGATCTCACGGAACCCCATTAGCATTGGGCAAAGAAGACCAAAGCTCCTCGTATACTAGTCGCAAGCTTATTAAGCTTATCTACGAAAATGTACAACGCAATTTGGACGATAACTCGAGATCAATTTTACAAAGAACAGGGGTCTTAAGGGAAGGTTATACTTTGAAAGCACCAAAAGCACATGCCAATTGAGTTCTAATTTCTAATAAATTAAAAGTTTATTTTATGTGTAAAAATGGATTTATGGAAAATAAATTGTACGTTCGAAGTTAAGTCCGCGGCATGCACCGAATACTCGGAGTTTTTTGAAATTCTGTTGTGAAGTCCAGATCAATATCTTTTCTGGATCTGCTATAACATAATTCTTATTATTTCCATAGTGCAATGTCCCCAAAACAACCATTGCAAGCAGAGCTTTCTAGATCGATGCCTCTGCAGAGGAAAAATTTCCGATTTCCCAACGATGAACTCTGAAGTAAGCAAGTGCATGGGCCTCTTCGATTAAGCTTAGTAACAAATCTCTAAATCAAGGCATCTGCGGCAACGTAACGTAAAAGAAGTCGCATTAACAGGTTCACTGCCACCTTTAGTATAAAAGCTTTCCTGAGAAAAATATATTCAGTAAGAAGAAACTTCACGCGCATGTGCTTAGATAATTATTCCAGTACTCCTTCTTAACTTTTGCTTCTCGGCTATTGAGACTTTTTTCTTACATGGCTCTTTTAATAACTGCAGAAAAGTTCCGGTCGAATTAAGGGTGATTCTGCACCATCCTTTACAGGCTGATGTGCAATTTCATTTCCCTCAAAACCTTCATACCCTGGTATCCACACAAAGGACTCCCAAGATAATGGGGCCAATGCATTTAGATAGTAGAAGTTTTGCACCACGTACACCTTTATCGGTATTAGCGCGTGAGCAAAGCTCTATAGCTAGAATCTCTGTTTGGCTTTCGAGATTCCATGATTTGAACTATAAATTCCTGTCCCTGCAAACAAACTGGAAATGTTACAAAATGCACTCAGGCTTTTGTTTTTCGATAATCT
>QYTT01040170.1:0-12449 GCA_006980735.1 Dasypogon diadema
TAAAACACTTCCTGATCGTAAGACTAGCAGAGTCTCCTTCAGTTGTATTATGTTCACACCTATTCAAAGTACAGGCAATTACACTACACAACATCCTTAACCGAGATCTACGACGCTCGGTCAAATCGTATCGTTTATCCACTTTAACGATCCCCTTAATGGGTTTGCTTGAGACTCTTATCTGGTACACAAACACCTCGTGATTGTCGCTGTGATAGATATGAATGATCGATCTCGCAGTACAAGTCGCCACCAATGAGAAGCACATCATTCAGGTAGCAACACTGTCCGCCCCGCAACCGTACCCACAGCCGCGACTAATTATAGTCCCGGAGAAGTTATTTAGTTATTGTTGTCATGCTTGTCGAAACGCTGAGCTTACAAAGGCACCCAGGTAATTAATCACCAGCCTATTCTCACAGCCAATTTGAAGTAGAAGAAATGCGTGCACGACTTTTCGAGATTGGGAAGCCTCATCTCCTCGTGGAACTGATCAAGATGCCACTTCGTTTGGTGTCCAGCTTTCTTGTAAGCGAGATAACGGCTGGGTGGATTGCACTAGAGAAGAACATCAGCAACAAGATAATGGGCCAGATGTTGCCGTTATAGGAGACTCGGGTCGTGCGATAAGATCTGTTGCGCCCGGTCGACCCCTTCTTTAAATTCATCCAAATTTCTTCGACTCACCTTCAGTGCTTCTGCATTGAATCTTTATTTTTTCCTTGATCCCTTAGTGGGTCATTAACAAACTACAGAGAAAAACTCGAAATTGAAGCGCAGAAAAATGGAAATGTGTGAAAAATGCGCCACCTGAATAAGATTGGTGTTAAGTGTGGGAAAATAAGAGCCAAAAATGCAAAGTGCTGGAAACAATGGCTTGGCCGCCCACGTATGGAAAAATTTCCCACATATGAGTTTGAGCTGCGGCTGGCAATTCAAGTGAACTGGTTACATATTAATGGAGTACAGATTACGGGGCTTGCGTTGCCCGGCACAGCTAGGCATCAAATTGGGAACACTGCAGTACTTAGGACCATATTCCAGCTCCAATTGTGAAGGGTTCTCTTAATCTCCTTACTATTTTATTGGCGAATTGAAGCAGTTTAGACATTAGGTTGTTCCAGAGCCCTGCTATCCCTTTCTTTTGCTCATTAGAATCGCCAAAATGATAAATTAAAACACACACACATGTCTACCCGCCCAAAACGTTTGTCAGAACCAGTCCCCCAATAAGCGCGCTCATACAGCCCGAACAGCGAGGACGACGAGCGGTGACGAGTGTGTACGCTGTTCCGTCCCCTATATGCCATGTATCCATATAAAATTTTCTTCCTTCTTCACATGGTGAACACATACTTTCACTTTTCACTTATGTAAACAAAAAACGAAACAACAGTACAACTCGTACCGCCGCCAGCCGATTCACCCGTCGAACCACCCACCGTCCTCCTGCCTTTACTCCCACTGCTTAAGATGGGTAATGTAAAGAGTAACTCCAAGGAAATAAAAATTCCTTCGTATCATCCTTTCTCATCCATCCCGATGTGCGAGTACATCAGTATAAATAAAATTCACTCATTCGGAAGGGGGTGGCATCGCGGCCCACAAGTAAGAATGAGATAGTCGGATCCCATGTGCGGTATTCGTGTGTCCAACTGCAGGATATTGCTCCGTAGCCCACAGTGCGCGATAATTATTCGAAATGAGCAGAGGGACGAAAAAACAAAACGAAAAACAGTGACAACAACAACAACCATCGCAAAAACAAAGCAACCCCACATATCCTGATAAGAGAGCAAGAAAGGATGTCACCCACCCGTGCACACATCGACACTAACACACGCGCAACCACACGTAGCTAAACAGAACTTACGCGGAGAATACTTTGACTGGTGAGCGAAGACGGTGAGGGTAGATTCCTACCGCTCCAAAGAGGCTGGCGTGGACTGTGGACAGTCATGTCCGTTGATTAGTTGTCCAGTTCCGAATTTGATAGTGTCCTTAAGTTGACTGAATAGAGGGTTCCTTGATCCCGAAAACTGCACACCGGTGGAAGAAGGAAGCCAGTCGAGCCCCTAGCTCTTCCACTGCAGGAGAAATATCTCCCCTCTGCTAAGCTTGTCGTTGTGTCATACGTGAAAATGCTTGTAGAAATTGCGATTAAAAGGATTTGTTTAGAATTTGAGGGTCAAAAGAACAGGAATAACACGTGTGCACAAAAAAATCTGAAAGAAATAACTGCCACTGTTATAGCAATTTGAGAAAGAAACAAGTCAGCATATTATAGGGCCGAAATACATTTACCTAAAACTGACGCAATTTTAATGTCATCCCTCTAGAGAGCATTTCACAACGAAAAGAGGTTAAATCTGGAGCCAGCAGTCCTGCTTCACCTCCATTTCTCCATTATACCCAAAGTTAATTGAAAACAAAAAAGCGCCCTATGAGGTCGAGGTGTTATTAAAAGAAAACTTACAGTCACTTACAAAATTATTGCTAAAATTAACATGAATATGTACTGAGAGCATTTCCCGCTTAAGTGGGGGAACGAAATGTGCTCCCGTTTAGAAACGAAAAATTGATAAATCTGATCCTTCTTATGGAACGAAATCAGAGAAGACGATTGAATGACGATGTTAATTTATAAGTCAGAGAAAAAGAATGAAATTAATAGATATAACGCTTTCCGAAACATTTGAGAACTCACTGTAATTACTTCCAAGTGCCTATAAAGTTTATAAAACGACACAAAAGCATTCAATAGCAAAGGAATTTACATTTCTTTGAACGAGCACTGCCGCGCTCTTCGGAAATTAGGCATTCATCCTCCGAAATACCTACCCATTTAACCACGTGTATGTATAATTATTAAGGATTCTAATTTCCCCGCCTAATCCTTGCCACATCCCCATTTTTGCGTGTCCCCTTCGTGCGCAAACCATGCGCTCTTCCCGACGCTCATTTCATTCGGGGTGAGTCATGTGAGAACCGTGTTGAAGTTAGATGAAGGTTCCCTATACCGTCACAGGAGTCATATGTGAAGGGATTCCCGTGAAGCGGGTTAAAGCTTGAAGGGCGCCTTGACTGAAGATCGGTCACTCTTCCTTTAGGATTTTCTGTGCGCAATCGTTCGAATTTCTCTTTATAGACGGCAAAGCGCTACTGTTACATATATTCCCCTCTATTGAAATTTTACAGGGCATACGTGTTGAGTTATATGGCACATACATGCCGCAACAAAAGAGTGGGTCGAGGAGTGGGATCATCGTCAACCCTAGGAGCGAAATGTCGGGGTGCTTCCCCTGCACATGTTGTGATTTACTTTCGCCAAGATATAGAGCTGGGTAGGTACGGATTGTTTTGTATAATGACGACGTGCTTTGACGCGCTCTCCTGTGCTATACCTCGTGGGTGGAGGAGGACTGCAAGCAGTCAGTTGCTCCCAATTGCTGTTTCCAGTTTTGTTTCGAGCGAGTGGAGTGTGTCGTTTCTCATTTGAAAGGAGGAAAAGTCCTATTCGTCATACGAGCGCGGGTGTATACAGGCTAGTGTGATGCGTAGATATTTATCCTTAAAGTGAGTGATAAACATATGGGTTGCGACTGTGTACGTGAGAACACAACATACTCAATGTGCATAAAGGGTATGAGGCTCCATTTGTCGCTGCCCCCAAAGCTTCCAAGTTTCGTCGTGAATGATGATATACGGACGATAATTTCTGCTCGCTCAGTTGGTCTAAGTCAGTCACACGGCGCTAACATAGGATGAACGGCCAGTATATAGGCAAATTTTGTTATAATGCAAAGTTAAAATTATAAACAAAGTTACAAGATAACTACTGAGCGGGGGCTTGGGGTTACCACTAAGGGTGGCAATTCTTAGAAGTGCCGCTAAATTGAATGTTTAAGGAAGTTCAGTGCTTAAAAGCAGTTCAGTGGCAATTCTCAGTGTATTTTTTTACTCAAGTTCAGTGAGGCGGGTGTTGAAGGTAATTCAAAAGTTATTCCAGCTGACCTACCTGTTTCACAGATCGTTAAAGTACCTGCTGGGACCTTCCGACTTTCTTGTCGCTGTATGCTGTTAATAGCTCGGTCATAAAGGACCATAGAGGATCATAAATAACGGTGCATGTGCATTAGCCGTGTGTGTATATTGACTTGTCACAATTTCCTGGAGATTTTCCCTTTTAATGATTTACCTGTGATCTTATGTGTGTGCATTAGTTTCGTGTTTGAGTAAACTGCAAGTGCTGTGAACATATTCACTTCGTAATTGTGGTATCTCAGTATCTCAGGTGATTTACGAGTGCCGTGAATGGCCAAGTCAGTTAGGGCCACACACTCGTTAAAGCAAGTCCCAGCCCTCGGGCTTAATCACTTAAAGTCGCTGATGTAAAAATGTTCGAGCAGAGCTCAAGGCGAGTGAGTGAGCAGTGAGAATTATTTTCGAAAAAGTACCAAACATGTGCAACTATTTTGAGAAAGGGTGCAAAAATTTCTACGAGTTTAGTGTTATTTAATTAGTTTGGTGATTTTCAAATAGTAAAAACTTTCGCTGGATTTTTTTCAACAAACGACAAACGAAGAATACGGAAAGGATACTGCAGCCCCCTGATGTAGGTATCAAAATATTCTTTTTTATTCGAGCTTCGTGCGACAAGCGACTAAATGAATGGAAATTTTGTAATCCCACCAAAGACCCAGAAAAACTGCATATTGTGAAAGCTTTGAGTGAAGACGCATATAAGATACGTAGATTCTCAAAAACAGTATTTTCACTGATTCCTTTCAATACTACCACCATCCGAAGACATTTAAGCTAGTAACAATTTAAATTAAATTCGAGTTCATCTTAATCTTACTTGAATATGTTGTCTTGTTTAATTGATCCAAAGTGATCAACTGAACTTTTTTAAATATTGTGATATTAATACCTAAACAGTTTTCGTTAATTTTAACAGTGCATCCTTGGAAACAACAATAATATTTTAATAATTTTTCGAGACGCTTAAAACTTAAATTAAGGAAAATGGACGGAATGAACGAATTTTTATATTTAAGTAAACTTCCGCTTTTCAATTTCCGCGGCTTTTGGTTATGGGTTGCAGCAATCATGATGACGCAAGTTATCAGACATTTTCTACAACTAGAGGAAATAGATTTCAACTCAAATATCAACCTACTGACAAATTGAGATATTCTTTTAAAAAGGAGATAGAGCTCAGTTATCTTAAAATAACCATGTGACCTCTAAGTATTACGTGTTTCAGCAAGTCTGTGTCATTTGCCCAGAACAAGTCTTTTAAATCCGATACATGTTAAATTTATCTATTTTTCAGATTGCTGCAATAAACATAAAACTTTAGAATAATTACAAAGAAGATCCCTTTGGGGTAAAATGATTAAATGTAACGAATTCTCCACAGATTTTACAAAGTACATTTCGATATTCAACCAAATAAGGAAGTATTCATGATTGAAGCAGATTGAACAATACAGGTATTGTGAAAATACTTGAGCTTTTCGAAGCTGCAGATGCAATTTATAACATTGAAGTGCTAAGAAATGAATGAAAAACTCCCGGCACAAAAATTTAAACGACTTATGATGGGAGTGATTGCTTGAATTAATAGTGACCTGGTTTGATAAATTCGAAGAAAGAAAGTTGTTCATAATTCAACCCACACAAAGCAAATAATTCCAAAAATTGTTCGGCACCAAGAACTTTAAATTGAAACATAACAATTTATTTTTTACTTTGCAATACCATTAACCAGGTTACAATGATAATACCTTGAGCAAGATTAACATGCTGTGGTTTTATATTTTGCCCAAATCAGTGTAAAAGTAATAAATTTCTGATTAAGAATAATATATCAGAGTTGAAAAATGATTTCTCCACGTCCAATTTAAAGGATTCCTATAACTCAGCGGTTTCCAGCTTTATTCCAACTTTATTCTAAACATGTTACATATTTTTGGAATCCTTATTAATTTATATTAAATAATAAGCGCAATGTATATTGTATGTGTGGACTTGAGACTTTAAATTATGAGTGCGGAAATATTTCTTTGTATAAATTTAGTGAATAACAAAAGTTACTTAAATATAATTGAGGACGTATGGGACACGTAATGTAGTTCGTATTGCCGCCGATAAGTATGCAATACATATATTTATTAGAACTTTTCCTCATTTTCTCTGTTATTTAATTTTTAACTATTTTCTAAACATATATTTGGGTCTGTTTAAGATTTCAGTTCTTGCAGTCGATTGCAATTTCTACGTGTATAGTTAACTGTGTAAATAATAATTTTTTCGAAAATAATTCAACAAAGAGTACTTCTTTTACATAGTTTTCCCTATCACAATTAGGAAAATTGTTCTACATTATGGGCCTGTTCAAAACTGTATTTTCTGCAGTCGACTTGTGTAGTTAACGTATTTGGAGGACTATTTTTCTAAACGTAATATGTAAATGTATGTGAAAATAGTATTTTCTGTTAAATACTATAGAATTCTTGAAAAATTTCTTCATTTACATAGTTCAACACACGAATAGAAATTGCAGTCGACTGCAGAAACTGCAATCTTGAATAACGCCTATGTTAAACATGATATATACAATATTGACTAATATTTGGAAGACTTCATGCAGTTTTTTATTTATGCACTACGTATGTATACGAAAATGACAACATCAAATACTGAACACTTTTAGAGTAGAATGCGATTTAAAATTAATTTGAAGAGAACTCATTCATGAAGCGTGATAGCAAATACAGATTGCATATTTATTACATAAGTGAATTCTGTGTAAATATTTTTCACGTCAAATATTTTTTACAATTAAATCTATATTATACCCTAAGCGTCAATGCAGAAAAGCATTTGTTATTTACCTGAATGCCTTGAAGTACATGTATCCAACAAACCTAAAACTATGTAGATAATCTCTTTCACACAGTCCAAAAAACTTTTAAAAATTATTTTCAGTTCCTTGAAAGTTACACAACACATGTCGTTGACAACAAAAAGGAAAAACTTATGCAATGAAGGGTTATGATGTTACCAGAGGGCGGAATAAGTGACAGTTTAGTTTACCGCGAAGCTGTCATATTATAATGTAATAATATTATATATATACATAATATACAGGGCTTTATACATATTTTTATTTGCATGACTGTAGATTTCACTTGCAAGGATTTAATCCGTACGTGCATGAGCTTCAACCTACTTTATTCTGCAAGAATTTTGGATATGAGCTTCTTTAATTCATGCATATAAATATGAAGGCAATTTACACTGAATTGAAATTTGTATGAATTTCGATTTGAATCGAATCGTAAAGAAAATAATAGAGTGTAAAGTACGTTTTACCTTCTAACAACAACCTCTGGGAACCCTACCATTGGCTGGTCGGAAAAGGGGCACTTTTGTAAAAATAATAAAAGTAATAAGGGGTTATATGCAAGTGCGCAGGGGTTTCCTAGCTCCTTTCACTTTCTGTTGCCATCAGTTCCCCGTGCGTCTCATTTACGCAATTACCACTAACAAATCTCCAGGGCAAACATTTGACAAAGTAGGACTTTTCTCTCTTGAGCCGCGCTTTTCACATGGATTCACTTCGGATTCAAATCTTACCTGGACCGAAACAAGATGTTTTCTCTGGAAAGAACCATTATAGACAAAAAACGTAGTTTTCCGCGAAGCTCTCGCACAATTATCACTCCCGTGTCGAAAACGGTCCAGTAGTAATGTTGCCCCTTGAACTCAAAGATGTAAGTGGGTCAATCAATGCTTTACCCGCCAAGTCCACGAGCAGCCCATAGCGACAGAGAAAATCTGCGCCTAATATGGGTTTTGTAAAGTCGGCGACGAAAAACTGCCAAGTAAAACATCGACGTAACCCTAAGTCCAACGTGGGGACTCTTCGACCATAGGTATTGATCGAAGAACCGATATCAGGATCACTAAAACGTCCGCTCCTGTACCAATCAAAAAGTTTCGTCCAGAAGTTTTATCGAAAATAGCAAAGCGACTTGGTAAAGTGCCCCGTCCACCCGTCGCCGAAGGAAGGAGACAATTCAGCTAGGACCTTGAAGGCTGAGAACGAAGTTCGACCTCCCGAAAAACGAGATCGGCTGCGCCGTCGCCGATTATCACTGAGTTGCCTCTTCAGCTCATTTATCTCCTTGTTGAGAACATCCAGCCCTGGCATTACCGATGCCGTATAAACAGCAGACCTGTTCACGACCTCTGAAACCTAGTTGGCACACTTAGCCAGCTCCTCAAGAGAGCTAGACGAACTAGTCGGCAGACGCTGCATCCATAGCGTCTTCAGAAACTCTTGGCCAACAGCGCTTCCGCCGAGCTGCCTCATCTTGCGTAAAAGCTGAGACGGCTTTCTATCGCCCAGAGTCAAATCCTTCAGGAGCTGACTGAGTCTCCTTGACTCCGAAGAAGCCGAACGAGAAACCAATCCGTCCCGCAAAACCTTATAAGGCTCCTGTTTAGGCTGGTTCGGAACAATGTCCGACACTATCCTCAAAATCTCCATTTCAAGACTCGCCACCACAATGTTAAACTTGGTCTCGCTTCGCGTGATATTTACTACAATGAACATCATATAACGCTAGCCTTAGCCTATTAAGCGATTTCTGGATTGTCACTGCCTGACAATAATTTTGTCACCGAGTAGCAGTCTTTGGGTTTTTGTGATAAAAAGAAGTTTGAACAGACGTGCTCCTGTTCTATATTTTTTCATAAAATAATTCATCACCTCACGGGGTTATGACAGCTCATAAGAACTTTAATCAAAGTGACTTTTTCCTTTTAAAATAAGCAATGCCAAGATAAGTAAAAACCGTTATTAATTTAAAATTTGTCTTAATATTGGTTTTGTTCACATTAATTGCTACGATAAGCAAAATCTACTTTTAAACACGACATCTATTTCCCCATAGAAGACTTAAATAACGGAGTTAATTTAACCCAGTTTATGTATGACAACTCCGTATTCTGCCGCCAAAAATATGCAGCTAATAGGACATCGCCAATAGCTGATGATATCACTGTTTTGAGGTAAACTTTGAGGACCAATATTGCAATGGATTGGTCGCAGAAAGGAGGCAATAAGTTAAGAAAATAGTAATTGTAGAATGCAATGTACATAAATTCGTTGACATAAGCGAACTGCGTTGGCAATACTGTCCTATATCATATATGTACCACCGACCTCTATAATATGGACTGATCATGTTACTCAAACTGCATTAAATTGAATGGCACCACTTTTATATTGCCACCTCTTTTAGAATAAGCATTCTGTGTCTAGGATAAATGCCAATTTTACCCATAAGATACCGAACAACAAAAAAGAATGGAACTACATTCCCTCTCGTTTCTAATAAGTATTCTGTGTCCTGGATAACTGGCCCCACATGAGATAGCAAATTGAGCAGTCCATTTATTAGAGGTCGGTGATATGTACAAAACATGATTTTACTCTCGATACTATATCTCAGGAACCTTTTTCCCTAGTAAAGTTAAATTATTTTCGCAGAAAAGCTCTGAACTCTCCTCACTATTATATTTCTTTTTCACGAAAAAAAGTGTAGAAAAGGTAGCTAAAAATGTTCAGTAACCGGAAAAAATTGTGAAAATTTTGCTTTAAGCACTAAAACTTTCTCTGTAATATAAAACTAAGATTTCGTCCCTTTCTATTTGTATTTCTTTAAAAACGTTAATATATATAGGAGGAGAATCTTTTGTGTCCAAATCCTGAAAACAACACTACTTTCTAATCTGCTGCAGACAGTGCTAATTTTATGTATGAGAGGCAAAATTGATTACTCGTTTTGAAAACGTAATATAACTCTAGAAAACACCTGGATGAGCTCCACCTTTACACTCAAAATACAGCTTTCAACTCGAATCATGAACAAACATATCTTCGAGCTTTAATTCGATGTTACTTTCAAAGAAAATTTATTCACAGTAAATAATTTCGTCCAAGGAGTTGTCGCTGGGAGTGAAACCTTCCTTATCTGACGAATTCAAATCATTCCAGTAAAAAGATTGCAGTCATATTTAAAAGCTGCAAATAACAGGTACGCTTGCCGAGCATAATAGCTTGTTCGCATAGAATTCCTTTGTCTGTACAATGTTCATTTGGGGATCAGTAAGCATCGATATGTCACTTTTAGGCAGGGAACAACAAAAGCTGCGGGAACTGCATAACGCTACAACATTTCCGGCTTCTAGAGACACGAGTAATCCGATAGGAAGGGACCCAAATTCGTGGTATTGTTTTGCGATAAATCAACGCGACAGCGAACAAAAGAAATCTCGTTAAAACAGTAGAATTCCAAGCAAGATTACGACGTAGTCATATGAGAGAATTCCTCTAACTCTAACTAAAGAGTTGACAGAGTCAGCGGCTTTTTCAAGGGTACTGTACTGTGTGCCAAGAAAAGAGCTCGGCTCCATACATGCATAATCATTCCGTTAATTAGTTGCAGAGTGATTCCAGGCTCGGCATATTTTAGATGGGGCATATGGACCGGGACACGTCCCTGTGATTGCTTAGCGATTTTCGTGATAAGTTGAAGATTATTTACAAGCGTGTGAGGGTGTTTTCCCAAGCTCTTCGGAGATTTGTGAGTGTTCTTGATAGCTGCCGGAAGCCTTTCCCTTACTCCTCATTAAAAACAATTTCTAAATTTTATATTTTCTTTTTCAGCTGGTGTTGAAAGGCTATGAGCTCTTGAGAGAAATCGACTTCATTTGAGACGAAGACCAACGCCAGAATTATCAGGAATTGGAGGTCTAGGAAAGAAATCGGCACAGGAACGCGGCTACCACCATGTCAACACAGGACCATTACAGTTTGCGGTGGAATAATCACCAAAACCATATCCTGCGGGCTTTCGACACATTACTACAAACTAAAACTTTGGTAGACGTCACATTAGTTTGTGCAGAGACTAGCATACGAGCTCATAAAATGGTTCTATCGGCTTGCTCCCCGTTTTTCCAGCGCGTGTTCTCAGAAACACCGTGCAAGCATCCGGTTATAGTCCTCAAAGATTTTCGTGGCTGGGTTGTTCAGGCAATTGTAGATTTTATGTACCGGGGTGAGATAAGTGTACCTCAGGAGAGGTTGCAAACTTTAATTCAAGCTGGGGAATCACTTCAAGTAAGAGGATTAGTGGAGAACTCAGTTCCTGACAACACGCCCACCCCAGCCGCTTCACCTGATGACTTTGGAATGATGGATGCGTCACTACTTCCCTCAGATCTGGGACGATGTTCTAACTATGATGACGACCCGCCTTCGATGGTTAATTCGAACTCGAAACTTCTGCTTCCATCACACGTATTTTCAGACAATAGCCATAGTGGGCCTGTCTCAAATCCCGATATATGCACTTCCCCTATGCCGAGAAGAAAACAAGCTCGTCCAAGACGACGGTCAGGAGAGTGCGCTCCTCACGATCTAAGCAAGTCCGCATCTCCACACCCCGATGAAACAGAAATAAAAACTGAAGGTGGCCAGACTGAAGAAAAATCAAAAAACGAAGATCCACAACGACCTTTGTCCAGTTTAGACAATGATACTAACGTACATCAAAGTACGCTTGGAAGACAAGACAACTCCGAGGGCCCGGAAAACCTGTGCACAAAAAAAGGTAGTGAAGAAACACAGAGTGATGAATCCGGAAGTAACAACAACAACGGCAACAACAACCGAATTGTGCTATCCTTAAAGGATATTCGCCATCTGAACAAACCACCCTCAGTTTCTAGGTCTCCAAATCTCTTCCAGTCATCACATATAAATTCAAGAAGCGGTGATAACCAAAGCATGAAGAGTGAGTCGATGGAAGGACGAATCGACAGTGATAGTCCCTTTCCAATGGAACAAGTGGATCTATCTATGGCGGCAGCTGCAGCTGCCGCCGCTGCACAACACCACCACCACCAACAAATGGCTGCTAACAACATGATAAACATGACAAATTCTCATCAAAGTCATGGGCACGATCGAATGGAGGATAATTCTAGTAGAATAAACAAGGATTTCACTCCCAGTTCGCCGATGAGTTTGCCGTCCCATTTCAACCCACCCGAAGGGCCACCACATCCACCGTCTCCACTGCCTTTTCCTGGGATGGCATCTGCTTTAACTTTGACACCGCCACACAGTAAGTGCTACTTTTTAATTTTTTGGGTTCTATCTGTATTTTGTGTGACTGGGTGTTTGCGGACGGAAAATTGTTCTTACATATAAAATTTGTTTGTCGAAAAATACGGATCAAGTGTGAATGCAACTTATGCACAAGTTATCCGTAACATCAGCAGCTAGCTAATATCTAATTTAACACTTTGACGGCCGCAATTAGCATAAAGGTTTTCATGAAAAAGTTACGCGTGAAATGCAT
>QYTT01040180.1:0-12919 GCA_006980735.1 Dasypogon diadema
CAATTTCAGAAGCCTGCAGTTATCAAAGATTTACTAAGTCTGCAAGGCAAGCAGCTTCAATCCTAGGTATTTGGTCCAATGTAATTATTGTACAGCTGTATCAATATTTAATTACTGTCGATCGTAATTTCCGTAAATGCCAACACTCTCGATCCTCATCGGCTTTAACAGCCAGCCCCACCTGCCACCTACGTCACTGAAATTCGAATTCAACTCTTTTCCTCATGCTGTCGTCGCCACAAACGATCAATCATAATTGGAAACGTTCATTGACAGGGATACTCTCGAGGGGGATATGTTTATTTATCAGAATCGTTGCTGGACTCCTTATCTGAGGGACTTCCTTTAAGAGGAAGAGTGTGCTCTGTTCGAGGATGCATTTGTTTTCCATCTGCATGCAGACGATAATGCCCCTCCCGCTGCGATGCTACAGACCTTTTTCTGTTTATGGTAATTGCGATTACTCCGATGGACACAAAATGCACTCGGAATGGCTCTCTGAATGGGTTTTGTGCGTTTCGATGCAATTTTATGGATAGCAAAATGCACACGGAACCGGCCCGACATCTTTCTAATTCAACTGTCAGGAAGAAGTGTGTTCAATTATTTTCTTCTGATGCCTACGAGTCCATGTAAGAAATGGCGAAATGAAATGCAAGAAAAATTGCTATTTTGACCGTTTTTCTCCCAATTTAGGAGGCTATTGATGCTCCGGGGAATCTCATTCATTTTGTGGTAAGAATAAGAAGCGTGTGCGTCCAGAGCGCAAATTCCTTACCTTTTCGCATGAAGACGATTCAGAACAGATGGTTGCTCGCGGCTGATAGCAACAATGCATTCAACCGCTGTAAATGCCCAAATGCAGCGTTTTCAATTTAATCCGGCAAAGAATGGGAGGACTCCTTATGCGATTCTCAGTTCTGCAAGGGTATTTAGCAGAAAGGCCGATGGCGAGTGTTGCGCACTCCATCCATAGGATTTCTGAGCAGTACATGAGCGCCTATTTTCCGTGCATAAACTCGTTTCAAGTGTAAAAAGGTGTCTGCTGCAAGTTAATTTCCTGGTGGTCCAGCAAGCTTTTCCATTCTGCAAAAGAGACTACAAGATCCATAAAAAGTAACCACTCGTGCACTTAGACCTATTCGTGAAAAGTAAAATTCCAATAAAATCTCCACCGGGCACTCAATCTCACCTGAATCAACATCATAAGAAAGCCATCAACATATGCAAATATCCCCCGAATGCAATGAATCCTCAGTTGAGACCTCATAAATTTTAATAAGTGCACCAGAACCAGCACCAGGAGGAATTTCATAACGACCTATAACTGCATCCAATGCTTAACCAGAACTGATCAGTTCAATTTGCTTTGTACGTGTTCTGGGCATCGGGAAGCTATTCATTTTCGTTCTGCTGCCCAGGCCAAGCACATATAGAGCCAAGTGTTTGCTATCAGAGCATGCAAAATAGCAAGCAAATTCGATCTGCAAGTTTCTATGCCTTCAGTGGTCATTTACTTTTACCTCCGAGGTGCATCTCAATCAATTAGAACCCCGTCCAGTCGGTGGAGAATTTACGCAAAACAAAATTCAAGAGGTGATTTCAATAATCGCAAGGATAAATCCGACAAAAGATTGACGAACCCTTGGACTCGATTTAGATGGGCTTAGCCACGCTTGGCAAAAAGTGTAAATGCCTTTTTGGTTTTTGGTTTTTGCTCGATGCCCCGAAAGGATAGAGGACAGGCGGTCTACTCTTAACAATTTCTGTCTGTTCTTATTGGACCGTTGCGTTGTTGGTTTAATGCTCCTCCGAACTTCCTTCTCCGTGCTGCTATCCTCGGGCTAAACAAGTCCCGGATGAGCCGGATGGAAGGAGAAAGCTTAACGAACGTCTCCTCAAATACCATCCGAATGGTTTTCGACTCTGGGCGGGATGCGCGCTCGCGCCAATCTTTAAAGCGTGCGCCATGGAAAATGAGATTTTATGCGCGCAACACTGGTCCGGGACCCTCTTCAAATGTTGACTTTATGGCGGTTGTCTTTGCCGTTGTTGTCGGCCTTTAATTTCCTCTCTTTAATTTTTCAATTTTTATTTATGAAAATTCAAATCGAACATAAGACAGCCAGCGGGATGAAGTTTTAACAAGAAATGAAAACATCCGAGAGCCAGCGGGTAAATGCGGTGCTTCGGCGCGCTTGAAGATCGGTGCCTTAAACAAACACGACCTGCAAATGAGAGCGAGACATGGAGATCACTCCGCTGCACTAAACAGAGATGATACATCCCCGGCTTATGCATATTCAACAGAAACTTAATTTATGGCTAATGGCAAATTTATGATCAGCTCTCAGGTTTTATTCGTTTAACGACAGTCCAGTTATACTTTTGTGATCCCTGGGCTGCAGCACCTAGGTGAGCTGTAATTAAGGTGAAGTCTGTGCGCGACGATGCTGGTGTGGTGACCATCAATGAGATTAAAAAATTCTCGTAATTAACTTCAAATTAAATGATTGATTGAGAGAAGGCAAATGAACCAGGATGGAGGGTGAACAGCGGGAGAGTGATACTTTGCATCAGAAGTGTGGATACAGAGGTTACGAGAGAAATGCCCATAAATTTTGATACCAATGCAGTAGACTTTTAAAGTTATTTCATTAATGGGCCTCACAGAAGTGTCCGCATACTTTTGGCGCGAATCTTTGCTACCAGCAAAGTAACATGTAAATGTAACATGAACAGCTTTAGCACAGAATAGAGGCTAAATCAGAAGTCTCGTAAGGAACAAAAAATTTTTCTATGAAAATTAAATCTTTCGCTACCTCAAATTGCCTGACATAATGAAGTGAAGTAAATTGAAAAATCTGTCTATATAAAAAATGTGTCTGTGAGGTGGTGGGTAAGGTTGACGAGTTTAGAGAAGTGAGTCATAACTTTGGGGCCATTTATTGCCAAAACTAGACGTCAACTGACGAAAAAAACGGTGAAGTCGGTAGTTCTAATAAGGTCGACAGCATCCAATTAAGCATTGTGGACGAGCTAAAACAACTTGATATAGAAAAAGGTGTCCGACATTCGGACCGAAGTGGACAGTGCAGCGCCGAAAGGTGCTAAGCAGCCTAACCGACCATTTAAATATTCCCAACTCAATCTTCATCACTGTAGGGAAGCATCGGCTATGATATTTCGCTGAGACTACTGGGGAGTGTAGGAACGCTTAGAGAGGGGACCAGGATCAAAACATGTGTTACGACGAGAGAAGGGATACTGTGTAAGTTCAGTGTTCAGGGATTTTCCACTTGAAATGGTTCCCTCCGCTTCTACATTATCCTTCTGCTTGGAAAAGAGTCTTGAAAAACAATTAGCTCCATTAAGACCGAAAAGTGAAAATTTGTGTAATTCGTTCTCGAAAGAAAGCTGCTCTGGTAGCTCTTCTTATATTATGTTTACTTAAGGGCCGTTTGCAGTATAGCAAATGCTTGTGAACTTCAAACAGTTAGTCTTGCGTATAAAACTAAAACTATCAATACTAAAATAACATTTTTATCATCCATCGAACCGAATCTATGATGGTAAAATTTGAAAGGAAATTTTCATGAGGGCAAAATATTCAAAAGCAGACAACGAAATTTTCTTCACAAGCAATATTTTAATAAAGCTACGAAAATTTCGGCAGGATATAAATTTAATTTACAGCAATAGGACTATTTTACAAACTGCTATTTGTTCAAACTTTGCTTGCTCCACAGCTCTCCTAAATAAGTAAAATATAAATCAAAATTTAAGGACTAAATTTCGTAGTTATGTATCAGAACGATAAATAAACGAACTCACTGCTTTGTATCCAAAAATACGTCAAAAACTTAATTTAGTATCAAAATACAATCGCATAAAACAATGGAGATAATTTCACGTGAAAAAATTTTTCCTTTTCCAGAACAATCCCATGCAAATTAAAAAAGTTGGGTTATTTCAGGACGCTCCCCAATAGTCAGTCGTATTAATTTACTCCCCAAATGGCTAAAATAAATTTTCGAACCGAATATAATTAATAAATTTCCAATTCAGGGGAATAAATATTACCAAAAAGATACTAAATTCCCAGAAGAAATCCCGAAAAAAATGAATGACCAAGTAAAACAAACTCCCTCGCTTCCCCTGGCTGCTATTCAGAAAATCGCGTAGGCCATCAATTTTATCTAATTTCGAGGAATTCTTTTGCATCTTCTCCTCATAAATATTTTTGTTCGAAATAACAGAGAACCTGATTATTCGGCAGTGTAACCAAGTAACATAAAATAAACGCCAGGCATTAAGCGCGGTTACAGCGAACTTCCTGGGTGGGAAATATCAAAGTTCACCTGCGAGCAATTTACTCATTCGGCTTCTGTAGGAAGATGGCTGAGGATATCCTGTCAAAATATTTCAAGCAATAGAGAACGAGAGAAAGAATGAGAGAGAGGGAGAAAGCAAAAAAAGAAATTGGTCCTCACTTTAAAGAGGACCTTTCTCCCACCTTTTCTGGATTAGTACAAAGGCCACAGCATATTCCTTTTCGTTCGGCCTTCAACTTTCACCTTTAAGGAGCCGTAGAGGAAAGCAAATTTATGGGAACCAAATAGTGGCGTTACACGCAGTGCAGATTCCCTTCTCTGGGCAAATAATATTCAAGTCATCCTGGTCTGGATTTCCTTTATGGGCAACATATGGGAAAATTGGCATTTCGACAAAATAGATTTTATCACCTACACGTTGATTTACAAAATCGCACGTGGAATTTTTTATTTTAATTCATGTCTTCCTCCAGCAGATTTCCCAGAATGAAACCGTGCATAGCCATTTCGGATGGTATATCTTTCTGAGATTATAATTCTATTGAAAGATTTATGGTATCTACCCTTCTCTGTAGAAAGGTAAGTAGCGTGTTGAGACAAAAAGCTTCGACATTTATTGAAAATAAATGTGGGAATAAAATGAAAGGCCATGCATTGATGATTTCATCGAAGGTAAGACTGCGGTTCTGTTGATTTTCCAATAAAATCTTAAGAAAAATTCGGAGATTAAAGGTTACATGCATCTTAAAGGGCTTTTGGAACTAGGAGGTTAAAGGATCATCCGCGGTGAGTGGGTTGCATCCTTTTCTGTAGACTGGTAAATTTTCCCAGTTTGTCAGTGATAAACTCGGGGGGTTACAGAAGCTTCGAAATTTCTCAGAAGATTGATTTATTGTTGTAGGTTTTGCAGAATAAAGGGTTCAGATTTTATTATAAAATCACTGATGCCTTGATACACGTGCATTACATGAAACAGGAATAGACTCATGAATTGTTGCGCATCTGCTTAGAGCATCTGGCTAAGTGACAATTTTAACATACCGACTTGTGCCTTCAGTATCTTAACCCCATTATCTAAAATCAGCACACGGTTAGGATATTTCTTATTGAATGTATCTACTAAAAATAAATCTAATATTGGCTTTTGTATACCCTTCATTTAAACATGTATTATAAATGAACACCAATCCCTATTATTGGAATAGAGTTTATAACTTTGTGTGAACATAAGTAGAGCATTAAATTACGTTGCTTAATGTAACGTTGGGTCCTCTTAAAATCCACCACCAACGTTTTCAATTGTGTAACGTACTTTACACAAAGGCTGGTCAAATTCTGCCAAAAATCTGCCCTGTGGGGTCATTAATGCTCTTCCTTCCCATATTTTCTGCAATTACCTTCATCGAGGCAAAAATAGCTTTTCGCAACTAATTGACGAAATGCCAGCCTTTCTCACATCCATGTCCACACACCTTACTACAAGAAAAGATCCGATAAAGATCTTAATTCTCCGATAAAATTGCATGCCTTCACTGCATGTCAATTACTTCACTGACCGCAGCACATATCCTGTTCCCCCTCCTTGCCAAGGGGTGTAAAATCCCAACCCATACCCCAATAGTTAGTGTGATGCCCAGTCCTTCCAATACTGGCCTGTCACCTGTCAATCAAGCTGACGTGTGGGCAACCAAAAACCCGAAAATGCACTCCCTACAGCCCAGTCACTGACTGAAACAGATTAAGATGCTGACAGCAGTAACATAGGATTAATTCAAGCAACAGAAGGAGCAGAGTGCTACTGACCACTTTAAACAGCCTCGAAAAACTGCAACCATGCAACCATACCAGATACCACTTGCCATCATTTTGACATCTCGACATTACCGATGCGTGCCGTCGAGGTGATGGTCCAGAACGTGCACAGGCTTCGATCCAATTATCATTCTTCTGGAGGTGAATGTAATCGAGGCGGAGTCTCTCCCTCGCGGATCCTAATCATAAGTGACATGGGTTGAAATTTAAATGCTCAGCGATTAAGTCAGGATTTAAACAGTTTCACCTGAAGTAGATACTTGACGATCTAACCGAATTCCTTCTCCAGTCGAATGTGACGCAAATCTACGGTGTAAGAGGATTATAGGGTACGTGTACCTTATTGATCCTTGAAAGCGTTCTAAAAATCTTTTCAGAAGGGCAAGGTATTTTTTATAAGTTTCGCAGCACCTCTTGGTAACAAAACACTTTCCCTGCCACCGCTGGCGATTCATTTGATTCATATTTTTAGCTAAGACGACATAATAGAGTCCCCACACACAGGTGGTCGTTAACATCTAAAAATAATTCAGGTAGCAGTAATTGGTCCTCCACCGTTAAAAAAAACTTTCAGAATGACGCAGAAATCGCCTATAACCAAGGACAACTAAAACCATCGCAGTCAAGAAATCTATTTCTGAATGGAACTGAAATGAAATAACAAACGATTAATTAGCAAAAATCCCAGGTGCTTGTGGTTTCCCCTTCCGAACTTACAGATCAGGTAATCTATTTAAAGGTGCACACCTTTGCATATATCATCCTACTCTACGAGCCTAATTATTTCATGCTATTCAGAGCCTAAGAGTCAGTACTCCACCCCAGAAAGGACTACTAAAAATCAAGTGGCATATACAAACCCCTGAAAGAAGGAGAAGAGGATAAATTTGTGCCCCGGTCTAGAGCTACAGTTGACATCATAAAGTTCTCGTCGTTATAAATATTTCTCTTACGTCAGAGCGGACTATCGCTTGAGCCTCAAAATAGGCCTCGTCTTCATTACGCAGAGTTACATTCGTATTCAGCCCAGCACCTCAGTGCTATCGAGGGAAGAAGTTCCACCGCAATTGCGGAACTGCTGATTTTCTCAGTAAAGATACGTAAGCAAGCATCCGGTAAATATGGACAGCTTTAAGAAAACTCCAAGTCTGCCTCCGTTTGTCCCGGGGTTGTTATATCAACAAGTGACCTTGGTTGCAATCGCATGCCTCCCTTCCCCCTTATGGCTGGGAAACCACAAAATATAGCCAAAGCTGATCCAGTGAAATCAATATCTGTGACGTGGACCGGGGTGTATTTTTACACCACCGCACACACGCACTATCTCATGCAAGGATTTTCGGTTTCTACGGTACTCCGAAGAATACTAAAGTAGTGTGCGTTCACACAGCCCGGAGAGAATAGCGACTCTGCACCCGTCAATTAAACGTAAACATTTCGCTGACTGCCTCTGTTTCATGAATGGAGCTCCATTCATGATCCTTGAAATTTAAACTGGAAGGAGGAAGTGTTTTCAATGACAAGGATACGATACGAGGGTGTTGCCAATGGTTTTAAAATCCTATTAGAATTATAGCATATTTTGCCAGCAAGACGAAAAGGCGTAGTATTCGGCGCTTATAAGCCTCTTAGGGGAACGTTTAATAAAGAACAGAAATACAATGCTCTTCAGCCCTACACAATCTTTTTATACTGAAGGATAATGAATCCGTTGTGGCACAACATGTTGATGCGTTACCAACGAAGGAATGTAAGCACCAGCACCATTTCCATGAACTAGTTCATTCATTTTAACGAACTAGTTCAATGGGCTTGAGAGTGAACTAATTAGCGAGGGTTTTGCGCAAATTAAGTAGGCACATGCGAAGGATTTTTAAAGGCAAACAAATATCCAAAAACGGGAGTTATTCAAATTGTAACTCTTAGAAGGTGTAGTAAAATTTTTCTAGAGGCGTAACGAGCAAATAACCGTGGACGATGTTGCTGTGCTAGCTTTTATTAGTTTCAAACTGTAGACGAGCAATGAGTGGAAAATTCCATTTGATCTTCCTCTACCGCACAATTCTATGACATATAATGCATCAGTACACACCAAGCAGCCTTAACTTGCGATGGTCACAAAGGCAGGCTGCGTTAATAAATAATTGTGAAAGTTTTTAAAAATTTTGCTTTAAAATCGCTGGCCTCTCTAATAAGCTCTAATACAGAACTATAATATAGTTAGTACTATAGCTGTGATGTTATATTTTTATCCTTTCATTAACACAATTTTAGGATCATTCCAAGAGCAAAGTAGCTACAAAATAAAAACTGCTTTTCCAAAAACGCTACAAAACCATAAAAAGATTTGTGTCAATTTACAGTTACGTCCACACGAAATTTTATTTATCTTCAAATAAATCATATTTCAGGTGCGTGTGTCCGAAAATAACTCTCTAAGAACGAACCAAGAAAAGAGTCCCTCAAACGATCAGACCATTGTCGAAATGAACATAAGTAGACGGCGGTGTGCGTTAATTCTGTACACTCCCTCAAGTTAATGTCCATTCAGAGAATTTTTTTTCTTAAAAGCAAAAAGAAATCACACAAATCACCTGGGACAAGTCAAGTCCGAGGAATCTGTCCTCTGGGACCCAGTCGAAACAGCCGGCTGAGGAGCAGCAGAGTTCATTGTGATATGTCTGTTTATTGACTGGATTCACGCTTTGTATTTTATCGCAGAGGGACACTTTACACAGTCTTTAATGCACATGGACAGGTCTTCCCCATAGGCTGGACGGGCTCATTTTCAAAGTGGACGATAAGCACGATATGGGCGATATCGGAACTCTATTAAATGTCTATTGAGTTTGACATCACTTCAATAATCCCGAGATTGGTAACTTTTATTTATTCACCTGACTCGGAACGCGATGTGTGTGGCTCTTTTAGTCATCTCTATCAGATTCATTCACTGTCCCATTCTGATCAACTCTTGGGGTGTGTGAGATCCGAGCAGATCCCCTGATCAGGTAATAAAAGTGTCACGATCACCAAACAACCCTTGTTCCTCGTTTTTCTAACTTCCACTGTTCATCACATCTGTGTACTGTGGATAGGGATGGGTCAGCCGATTCTCACTAAAGTGAATTTAATGCCTCCCATATACGATATTTATTGGTCGTGCTGTTGGACAAGCCCGATTAATTGAATTAATCTGCTTTTGGGAAGATCCAATTTGACTGCTGCACGAGAATTTATGGCATTTGGACGTAGCGTGTAATTCTCTCGGTTGGATTTTGTTTCCTTAAATTGTGGCCACATTAATTTGATTGAATTAGGGTAACTATTCGACGGAGCAGCGTCACTGTGTTTTTTGGCTCACGAAACTTGATCGGTTGGGCTTCCAATTAGGATATAAATTAAATGTCCCAAATGTCTTCATGGAAGCATTAATAAGGCCTATGAATTTATTGCTGCTAAAAAAAAGATATAACTGGATCAGAACGGTTACTGAAAATTGGGACGAATACGGAAAATTTACCGTTGACATAAAGGTACATGCTACAGATCCGTTAACAGGAAGGATCTACTAGGATTTCCCGGATGTATCGTCTAGTAAATAAATGGATCATTATACTATAATTTTCCCCGCAGCCGTATACAGTGGAGGTTTTTATGAGTATTAATAAGCCACTTCTGTGATGAACGACACGGAACAAGTAAAAGGAGGTGGATTCCGTCAGGTCGATCGGATGGCCGGACTGCTGACAGTACCCGTTGCACTTCTTCGAGACGGATGAACAACGATGGGCCTAACGATGGTCTGAGTTCGAACTGCTGTCTCGGTCCCACCCCCTTCGTAAAATTAAAAATCCCCACTTGATTTCAACAGTACAAACCGTTAAAAACGGCAAGGAACAACGAGCATTTCTCCTTAGCGGAATAATTAACAGGATATACAGCATAATTACTTCTTCTCCTTGTTTTTTTCTCTTATACCCAACATATCATTACATTTTCATAACATGCAGAGGAGGTGGATATATTGCCCTTTTATAGAAGAAAAGAGGGGTAATTTTTATCATGATACAATTCCTAGAAGTAAAGAAGCCAATAAAAACGAAAGATATTTTTTCCTATCCTTTCCCAAGTATCCTGAGTGTAGCAGAAAATAAAGATTTGTGTTTTTAACATCTACGAAATGTTGGGGTATTTTCGAGAAATATTACGTCGAACATTTTTTAAGAAGGCACATTTGCTGGTTACTGACAAACGCTTTATGTGAGCTGCTGATTTGAGTTTCCTGTTCATCCTGATTTGCTTGGATTGTAAAAGTACTAATTAGTCTATCTGCTTCTCGGTGAGAACTTTTTTATATCACATGAAGCTCTGTGCAAGGGTGAACTAAATTCCTGTATCGAGTGCAGTATTGGGGTGAAAAACTACAAAATGTAATCTACCTAAAAAATAGACAGCACTTTAAAAAAAAAGGAATGATATGGAAAAGAAAAGAAGTATTGCCAAGCTTTTAATGCTTAAGAAATTCCCTTTTCGTTCGAGCCACTTGCAGTAATAATGAATTCAACAAAGTATCTATTCATGTCTGACTACCATAAATCTTTGGCAACATACTAATTATCTCATTGCGATCCTCCTTTCAGCGCTCTTTGACAAAACTTATCATGCCAAAAAGCAAAAAAGTGCACACTCCTCTTCCTCTGTCGTCGCAGAGAGCATCGCTTTTCATGATATTCTCATGTGTGATGTGAATTCTTCTTTCCATCGCCAACGAACATATGTTGCGTGTCACCCCGTCATCTTATCTGGTCTTCAGAAAGCAGGTTGAACCCCATTTTGTCCACATTCGACCGGCAGCGATTACATTACCCAAGAACCCTTGGTGTGATCTTATCAGCCTTTAATCAACATATTTGAGTGCGAGCGCAACTTATAGGCTGCCTCATTTGCTTATCACAAATTCACGCATATTTGTGGATTTAATGATTACCAGACTACGATAAGCCCGTGATATTACTTAAGAATGCATTCTCAGGCGACTTGAATCACCTTTTCGAGACCATTGACCAATGCGGAATCGGTCTTTCTAGTGGGCTGTTATGGCTTTCGAACAGTAGCCGGAACGGTTGCATCCACAAAGGTTGAGTGATTTTTTTATTATTTCAGAAAATGGGTGCTCTTAATATCACCACCGGGCATCGATGATCCTCAACTGGGCTGCTGGGCTGCTTCATCTCTGGATCGGGCTCTTTAATTGATCGATAATTGAAAAAGTTAATTTGAAGAGTTACACGCGTGCTCTTTTAGATAAGGAAAGATGCATAATAAATAGCCAGTGGCGGCTTTGTGGTTGCCCTCACGATCATCTTCACCTTGACCGTCTTCACTAAATGGCTTCTTCAGATTCGATGCAGCCAGATCACGGGCGGCGGCAATTCCTTATTGAAGAAGTTGTGATCGTGACGTGCACTTGATACCAAAACCCCTCTTAAATCGGTGACCACACGATTTTAATTAAATGGTTTCACGGTGATCTCGATTCGCATTCAACTTCATATGATCTGACACCCCTTCAGGGACATTTCTCGCTGATCGATTCCTTGCGATTACATTAAAGAGGCGTCGCTAGACTTTTAGAGTTGATGGACTGATTTCTGACTTACATCGAAAGTGAATTAAAGTCGAATGTCTAATCGTCAAAATGTAGGATTTGTTTCGATAACGCCATTAAAAAATATAAATTTCAGCGAATTTCTGATTCAGTCAATCTGTGGCTGCTGATATTAGCGCATCACAGCCAAGTGGCTATGAGACATCGAACTTCCGCTAGATGCTTTCATGGAATCCGCTGTTGTCACCTGCTGGGAGTCTTCTTTATCCGTGTTCCATTTGAGCCGCACAGCTTAAACGGAAATATGATCACTCATAGATGAAATCCCACAAATCTCCGGCTATTTATGTTGTGAAGAAAAGCTCCAAGGGCTCATTATTTCAAGTTTTTCTTAAAGAAAAAAAGTCGAGTTGGACGCTTAAGCCTCTGCGCGACTGACATCTCTCTGGTATTGACTGATCTCGCAGCATGCGCGCTCAGCTTAATCTTTTGATCTGCTCAAAGCATCAACAGCGATCTTCCTGCTGTTCGTGTTTTTATGAACTGGTCCCAAATCAATTAATCACTTGGCGTTGATCACATGTAACCAGGTGATCACTCGAGGGCAGTTTTATGTCGACTTTTTCCTTTCCTCAGTTTTTTTTTCCTCACCTGGGTGATGACGCAATTAAACAAGAGTAGGATTCCTGTTAAATTACTAGTAAGGGTCCAAGAACGAGTTTATTTCTGCCTGATAGACATCTCGTGAGACTTTGATGTCTCAAGTCATAGTGATCGTGTCAAATTAAATTAACGAATCTCTCGTTGTGACTGCCAGGGAAAAAGAAAGCACACTTTGGCATTAACTAGAACTAGAGACGACTCTATAGATGCTTTTTTCTTGTCTGAGTTGATTAATAGAAACTTCCAAATACTGGATCACCTCAATTTTGAGCCTTGTCATGTCGTGTCAACTGCAAGACGGAAATAAATTTAATTTACACCATGTGTCGAACTAAAAACTACAAAAGTGAATGGTTTAGATGTGGCGATGTAGGCAAATTAGCTCACAGCTTAGCGCGCATTTCTAGTAATAGCGACTAAAATTCCATTTTGTTCACACTGGAAATGCCACATTCAACTTATAGGACTATTTTAGTGCTTTAAAATGCGATGACGCATC
>QYTT01040205.1:0-11450 GCA_006980735.1 Dasypogon diadema
TACTTTATGAAACCTTTAGCGATTGATCTTGGACTTGAAATGTGTAGCCCTAGTGAGTGCAATGCGATATGCAGAATTATTGGATATAATCATGGAGTATGCAGAAGTTCTATTGAGTGCTATTGTTACAACTAATCATTTTCATTTTGAATAATTTTTAATAAATATGTGACTAATAAAAGTTACGTTGGAATATTAGAATATTTACAATTCACACTTTTTGACTTTTATAAATTTCTTAATTTTTAACTCTTAATTAGTTTTTATTTTGGAAAATTTTAAATAAGTCAGTAGCAGTTTACTTGTTTATGATTTGGTCTTTCTGACCGGAAAAGGTGACGTAAATGGAGCAATTTTAAATGATACTAAACCTCGCTATGTGTTGTTCCCTTTATGTCGCCATAGTTTGAACTTGGTTCTGTAAGAAAATTTCGATTTATTTCTCAGATATTGTTTCTAATCAAAGATTACCTAAATGCGATCGTCCTTTGGGATTGTGGGGCGCTCTCGTTACTTGGAATGTGATGTAATGAATTAAAGTTCTATACTTACTCTGGAAGATACCGGAGCGGAAAAGGAGATCCGCAAAATACTTACCTTGTAGGAGATCTAAAGAATACCTAGAGAGCATAACAAAACTTTCCTATACGTGAAGATTCAGGTGGATAAATCCTTCCGTCACTATAAAGCAGAAACAATACAAAAGAAATAAAAAAACTTACGTCTGCTTTTGCCAATTGCCTGAAATGGAGATGATGTCCCGATGATGAAAACCTGGAAGTTAAATGATTATTTAAGTCAAAATTAGGGTAAGATCTGTAGGTTATTTTTGGAAGAGATTATAGGAGTAATGAAAAACATGAATTCTGTAATAGAAGAGCATTAGAATTAGGTGAAATACTGATAGAATAGAAAAATAAACGCACTTAACCTGATCACTCACAACGAAAACAGCACATTTACACGACGAGCTTCATTTTCTATGGAGAAATTTAAATTGCTTTGAGCCGCTCGTAACCCGAGTCACAACCTGAAGGCAATATGAGCCCAAAAATATCTTAAATGTCAAAATTCAAATTTTCGCAAATATTCCGCTTAAACGAATTTTTTCAGGAAAACCAAATATATCTCACTTCCTGAGATCTCAAAGAATATAAAAATTATAAAAATAAATTTTCCAAAAAAAAACTACCGATTCAACCTATTCGGAAATTTGGTGAAATAGGGACCGGAAGTTTCTATACAGCTTCGGTACGTGAATTTATTTGTTTTTATTTGATCAAGTTTTTGTTTAGTTGTATTTAGAGTTCGTGGACTTCAAAACTACGTGGCGCCCATAGGTTTAAAAGGCCGACGGCAAACCGGCCCCTTCTCCAACGCTATCCGGGAAAATACGCGCACAGGTGAAGAAGGTGCGTGTAACATACTGTTCCGTATTGTGGCTATACTAAAAGATTTCAATGAAATGCATTACATTCTCTTTACCATGTCCACAGCTGTAATGCGTTACTTGAAATGCATTAAAAATTCATTTGAATGCATTACTCAGGCATTTCAGGAATGCATTACAAATGCCTTACAGTAAGGCATGCAATGCCTTGTGAAAAGCATTACGTATGTATATCTTTCAAAGTGCATTAATAAAATTCCGCTGTACGGAATTCTTTTTCTTATTTCACTTTTGGAATTGATATTTTTTTCCAACGGAAAGTAATTTCCTACCATTTCATATAATGTTCCACATAATATGAAAATCAAATTAATTTCATGATGACATTAAAACGGCAGACACCTTTCATCTGCATTACAATGTCATACACTAATAATTTATTGTTTTGTCAACAACCACTTTTGGTTTTCTGGAATGTGGCCGATAACTGCCATTTGCATTACAAGTAATGCATTGGTAATGCGTTATTTTGTCGACACATTACATTTGGTTTACTGGAAAATTAATGATATGCAAGTTGTGGATTATGACACAGCTTATACCGTTCAAGCAAAAAATATAAACAAGAATAATTTCCATTTTACTGAAATAATAATCTGTTCACTTTATCAAGTGTTAATTTGTTCATAAGTAAGTTAATGTTAAAAATTCAATATTCACATTAGCGCAAGGTTCACATAAGCATAAGTTCAATTCTACTGGATTTGTAACATCTATATTTACTCAGAACAAACACAAAATATAACGAATTTGAAGAAATGTAGTGAATAAAATGCAATTTATGTTTACTTTTTTAATGCATTTGAATATACTCTTTTTTCCCCTGGGCATTATATAATAGTCATATCTTATCTGTGTGCACTGATAGTTTATGATTAGCAATTTCGATGTCTTCTGAAAGTTCTTCACTTAGAACCTTACGATTCATTTGTGGCATTCGTTCAGAGAAAGAAGCAAGAAGATGCATTTCTTTAAAATATTTTTATTTTTCGCGGCAATAATTACTATTGCTTCAACCACACCGATTTATTCATTTGATGAAATTCAAGATATAAGTGAACTTGGTAAATTCGTTGCATTTTTTAAAATTATTTTTACGTTTATAATTTGTTTAATTTATTCGACTTTTAGATATTGAACCCAAAATGTGTACACTCCCCGAATGCGATTTGGTATGCAAAAAATTTGGATTTAATAATGCTGAGTGCGGTAATGCTAATTTGTGTCATTGTTATAATTAATATTTGTAATTTTGAACAATTTTTAATAAACATGTGGCCAGCATAAAGCTTAAAAGTTAGATTTGCAACGTGTACATTTTATATTTTATATTGAATTTCATAATTTCTTTTTTTAAAAATAAAGTTGCGTTATTTAGAGAAAATTGAGTTTATTTACTGTACTGTATTATAGTGATACCAGAGATTACAATAACTGATGTTAAACGATCGTATAACCTGCAGTTTTTCAATGCAGAGCTTTTTCCTTCGATTCTCAACAATAGCATTAACTAAAAGTTCTTTATTTGAGTTTGTTTAACTTCCGAAACTGTAAATAGAAAAAAACTATTTGTAGAACTGAATTACTCCAATTTTTTTCCTTTCCATATAACGTTTCTACCCTCAATTACGCCAATTGGAAAATATCGTAGTTACCTCAGATAAATCATAGGAGAAAAGAGAAGCTTTAATATTTCTATTCTTTTTCAAAAATTCAAAAAAAAAAAAAAATATATTGAAAGCGATATCATTTTATTAACAAAATACTATGGGGAAAGTATGTTTGTGTATTTTAAAATCACTTTTGTTAAAATGACATTTTGTAGTAGTTTTATTTTCCCAAATCTTGCATATATGAACGATCATAATCATTAAACCGATAATAATTAAAATTTAAACCCGGGGTAAGGCATTGAAGCAATTAAAATAAAAGCATATAAAAAAGGAAAACAAAGGAGCATATACCCTCACTTGACGTAGAGGCATCGTAGGACAAGAACAACCTATTTGAGTCTCTTGATCTTCGGTTATAGTATTCTTGCCACGTCTAAATTTTCCTATTCCGAATTTCGAATTTTAGATGGTTTCTCTATTTACGGTGTTACGTAATATTCGGAAACGATCCCAGCACACAAAGGTACGGAGGTATTTCTATATATATTATATGCGATATTCGGTTGTGGTATTAACTGTCGTATCATGGTATATGCTAAAGATTAAATCGTGTTTAGAGAAAGCAGGTAAATATTTCTGATTAAAAAGGTTGCAGTAAAATGTGTCCCCTCAGACAAGCTATATGTAAATAACAAATTACTAAAACATTTAGCTGCAGTTTGATAAAGAAGATCCGTGTTAAAGACACCTGAAATGATTATATTATATATGAGGATAAATGTAACTCAGTTCTGAAAGAAACTAATTCGAGTGGGTGGTTTATATACTTTGCCTAAGGGACATTTAATGGAATTAATAACACGTTAAATATAAAGGTATTCATTACATCTACTATGTATTTAAATGTTAGCAACTTTTACCAACAGCCTAAGAGCAAGTTTTTTCAGATCTGAATTTAAAGTTCTTTTTACACACAATCATTTTGAAATGTTGTATAAAAATATAATCATTCGGAGAGATAGTATTTTGAATCAGAACACGCAGCTGTTAGGACTACCACATAAGATAAGATTATAAGTAAAAAAGATATAAGCATGAAATCAATAATAATTTCGCAAGAAGTGATAATGAAGCTTTGAGCAATTTTATTTGGTATTGACGAATGTGATTTGCATATCTGCATAAAATGAATTTCTACTTTCGTTAATCCCTTTTTAGCTTTTGGAGTTTTAATCAAACGTTTTTTTAGAATCTCACGGATTTATTTTTCACGCCAAGCTACACTCACAGTGATCCATTAAGTGTCACAACTGAATGTGAGAAACTCATCTTCATTCTGACAGATGTTGTAAATGGATCTATGGATTATGACATAGCTTAAGAACCACCTAATTATTGCCATTTCCCTGATTAGTCTGTTGTCAACAAGAAAACTCAACCATCAACAATCACACAATGGAATCTGTCCGGATAGAAATAACTAAAATAATTCGAAATAATTACAATAATTCCTGGCATAAAATCTATTGTTGAAAGTGTTGCTGTAATAATTTTTTCACCTGTTTAATTTAGTGTCAACCGTTGGAGATTGAACCCATCAATACAGCTGAAGATCTTCTAAGGTCACAACTGCATAATCTCCATAGATGTTGTAAATATCTTTTTGAGCCTTCGAGCTAGGCTTCGCACTTTCAGACCACATGATCTGTCCTTTAAGCTGCATGAAAGAATTGGCATTGATCGTCTTCAATAACACCAATTTTTTTTAAATGGTAGTTTAATAGAGGAAGCAGTAATTGTTTTTAATGCGAATCTGAGTTAGAGGAGCATCGTTGTCCTCTATCGTTGCATCTATTGCATCGTTATCCTCTATTTCTAATAGGTAATGAACCTCTTCGTCTGTCTTAAGCCTTGTTTCCTGGCTACTGAGACTTTAGGAATACTTCCCAGCTATTGAGACTTTTCAATAATTTCCTCTTTGAATAGCAGCAGAAATGTTGGGATCCGATGAAAGGTGATTCCTTTGCAAGCCGGTTTGTAGTTATGTTTCGCTCAAAACCTTCATGCCCTGTTATCCACATTAAGCTGACTCTATTTTGTTGTGCCAGTTGTTTCAGGACATTCACTCCAATGTACAAGACTAAAAGTCCTTAAATGGTGCCTTTTTGTCCGATAACATAAGTATGCGCAAAGCTCTATGGCGTAGATATCAGTCTGATCGTGCATAATGTGGTCTTCCGCTTTACTTGGAAATGCTTGCTTGTGCAGTATCGTGTTCTATTTTTGGCCACCATTCCAGTGCACGGTCAGTGACCATGAAAAAAAATATATAAGACCATAGAATCATTTTTGGCTTAAGCCCCAAAGTTGTACGAAAAAGCCGTTTGCATATCCATAAGTTCACTATATCATTATTTAGGTTAGGATTCTAACTCAGTGTTCGATCTGGTATCTTTTGAGAATCCTATGGTCATTTCCCTTAAGGAAGAGATTTGCAAACCGAGTTTTCGCCCTTTGTGAACAAAATTAATCCTGTCTTTTTCGGGTAGATCCATAGGTCTACTCGTAGACACCAATTTTATACAGTATTTAGATTGCTTTGTATGTGATGGAATGTGTGGAATCTCCTGATTGTTTCTTCTCTTAACAAGAATAACTGCATAAAATGATGATAAAGTCTCACAACTTTTCCAACTTTATATTTCGTCAATGTACATCTTCTAGAAGCCTATTTGTGTTATATGTAAGTAACCGCAGGGACCTTGGAGTGAGAAATTTTGCTACCCACAACTACCAATAATACAGGTTAGCTCCCTCCCATGGCTTGACTTCACACAGAGTCGATCAGCAACTCCACGGTGGTTTGGTCTTCGAAGCTGAAGATCATCCATCCCGGTTTAAGGCTGGAATTTAGCTATTACATCCTTTACAGCCTCGGGCTTCTCTGGGTAACTGGCTGCCAGTATGCCCATCCATTTACCTTTAAGGGCATCTCTTTAGGGAAGTGAGTATTCTAGGTCTTGGATCCACCCCTCCATCCTCTTTCTTAGCCATCTCTTTTTCTTGTTGCCCCATATGAAAATGAGACAGATTCATCCGAGCAGTTACATTTTTGTGAGGGCTGCTTCTTGGTTTGGAAAACCACTTTGTAGGAATCTTCATGCTTATGCCGTTGCTTGAGAAGAAGCTTGTACCGTTTTTTCTGGCACACTTAACTTCTTTTTTGTAGATGTGTTCAAATCTTTACTGCTTTAGCCCTCTTGTGGGTCTTCTAGGGATTAGAGGTGTGCCATTCATTGTTTTGTTTGATTTTAACAATCTTAATATATTTCCACGAGTTGTACAGAGAGAGAGCGGTTACCTATGGCACAGGAAGGCCGAATTGAAACCGGATTTCGCCTAGTGCCGGCAATTCGCATACTAACAATTTGGCTCTTCAGTTCTACTTTCAGTTCTACTTTCACTTGGGAGATACTTGACTCGGGGCTTCTAATTGGTTATTCGTAGCAACCAATTTTAAAGGATTTCCCACTATCCACAAACTTTTGATAGCTTAACCACAAATTGTTGTAGTGATGGTCTCACAAATTTTTATCATTCGTTAAATATTTGGAAGTCTAAAAAGTGTAATAGCTCTGCTAATGACACAGGTCTGCTAAAATTTTTTAAGTTCCAAAAAATACCTTAAACTCTTGATTACCTTGCAGTAAATCCCCAGATAATCAATTTTATCAATAATATTCAGCTGTGATTTCAAATCTTTGAGAATTACTGATTATTATAAGAGAATTATCAAAGTAAATAAAAAGGGGAAATAATTAATTCAAGTATGTGAGTAACATTCTGAATCGATAAGATAATAAAAATCAAAATTTGAAATGGTAGATTCCTATAAAAGTCGTAATTATCCACATCTAGTTATCAGTTGAAAAGTTTTTTTCGTTAGCTCCGGTTCTATTCAAAGAAAATGCGTTTCTTCTGTCTCTTCTTAATCTTAGCTGCGGTGATAGCCGTATCTGTGGCAGCTCCTTTCGAAGACAACGATATTGAAGTACAAGGTTGGATATAGTTTAAATTCTAATGCAATAGATACACTAATTTGTCTGGTATTTATTTTTAGCTATGGACTTTAGCTCCAGAGATGCCTGCACTAATCCTCTGTGCGATTCTATCTGTAAATCACTAGGATTTGCTCAAGGAACCTGTATCAGCGCTCAGCTTTGCAGATGTACTCGTTAATTATAAAACTAGTGGCTGAATTATGTGATTATTTAATATATGTGCACATGATTTAATACACAAGTTTTGTTTCAACACATTCATATAGTCAAGTGTATTTTTATGAAAATGGTTCTCCTTTATTCTGTATACAAATAATCCGTTCCCGTTGTTATTTATAGACGAAACCCAAAAAAAGCGTCGATATTCAAGAATAGTGCTTGATCAGTTTTTTACCAAAAGTCCTGAAAAAGCTAATGTATAAGCAGATGATTCAATATCTCAATAACAATAACTCTCGGTTTATACGGCAATCTGGTTTTAGATGGGGCCATAGCTGTGAGACTACGTTTCTGAAGGTAATTCCAGATATTAATGAGGCATTCGATCGCGATTTTGGTGTTCTCCAGGGGTTCGTTTTGGCACCGATTCTTTTCTGTCTCTATAAAAATGGTTTACACCGCGTTTTATCTGACGTCCCGACGCCTCGATGACATGTAGATATATCTAAATAGACCTATCGGTCTTATTGAAAACTACACAGAGAGGACACGGGAAAACATGGGGAAATTTGAGTAAATTGGAGGAATTGATAATTTTTAAAATCACATTAATAGGGTGTCACTACCCTTTAGGGTAGGGTATAAAAATTTATTTTTATATTTTTATCAACTCGTTTAGTACAGATGGTGAGGGTGGTAACTTCGTAGAGTTCTGTGTGCTGATCTGGTAATATTGTTTATTAAACGATACCTTGAAGCACCAATCGTGACACGAAATTCATTAAAAATTAACAGAAGGAAGAAAACCATCTTAGAGTCCTGTGTCTAGCAATGTTTATTAAATTATGCGCGACGCGCTTCGAACAAACGTTCGTCATCCGGAGCTACAATCCTTCGAGCTCACTTTACCATATATAATTACTGAACGGTTTACCAGGAATTAGGAAAATATCTACCACTTCATTTAGCATACAATATCATAAACACCAAACCTACCAAACCGGGTCATTTGACCGGTGACCTCTCTTTCAATTGCATTATTAGCGTATTATTTCTATTTCAGTTGTAAGCATCTTGGTAGGTTTAGTGTTAATACCTAAATTTATCAATAAACTGATGATAGAAGACCACACTAAGTGTTCTTGACATTTAAAACCAAAGAAAAATATTCGCATTACTTGTCAAACCTCTTTATTCAATTGCCACTGAAGAATTTTTCGGGAAGTTTTGGGTATTATAATCTTGCAAAGTACAAAATATCTCAAAAATTACGTTTTGATGGATAACACAGTGAATCCTTGTTAATTCACTGAGAATCGATGTGTTTATTTTCAAGGTATTGCCCAAGCTCAGGGGATAACTCTATACTTAAGTGGAGGGAAATTTTGGGGAAGAGGAGATTGGAAAATTTTAACCTGACAAATGTTGTAAGTAAGCTATTGGTACCCACATAAATAACAGCGCTTTTTGGAGGAGTCGTATCCGTGCCCATAGAGGACGTGCTGACGTGTCCCTCAGTCCATTCGACCACCGCCGGCATGAGTAGAATTTTAACAATTTTTGTCTTTTTTATTGGTTACGTCAAAAAAGGACGTGAGTTATTCACGAGAAAGACTTAACATTAAATCTGAGGCATGCCAAGAAAAACTTTAAAAAAAGAAATGTCCGTCTCAGTCGATGCAATTAAACGTAGATTCGATCTGATATCAAACACAGGAGCACAAATCCTAAACTGCCTCTGACCAAAAAAACAAATCAAAAGAAGACTGAGTTGGGTAGATAACAATTTAGACCACTTTTGATGTCTATAATTACTGCAGAAAAGCTTGGACCGAAAATGGTGAAAGATTATTGCAATATACAGTTCAGCATCCAGTAAAGGTGCTGAAAATGGATTTAGAAAATAGATTGCTTTCACTAGAAGTCTGGATGCAGAATTCATGCTGAATTTTTATAAGAAGGAATTACTAAAGTCTGTATAATTGTTATATAGAACTAACAACGACGACTGACTGGATCCAACAACAGAACAATGATTCCAACCATCGAAGTCGCCTCTGCGTGTCTTGAAAAAAAAACAGATCATGGAATAACTATTTTGGATTGGCCGTCAAAGCGTTCAAACGCAAATCCCATTGAAAATGTGTGGTCGCTAATGTAGAATAAATTTAGAGCGAAAAAAATATCGAATACACGGCAATTTATTCGGCTTAAATAGATCTGAGAGTAGATTATGCTCAAAAATTGAGTTAAAGTTGTCCCAAAAGATGTCAGGCAATTATAGATAATAATAGTGGCTGGATCTATTATTAAGAGCACACTCAATGTGTTTATTTAATTTCAGCGAAGAATATTTCTAATTAGAACCAAAGAAGAATGATCTTAGAAAATAGAAGTGTTTATTGTACAAGCTTTTAAACCTCAATCTTTCAGTATGCTATCCAAAATTAAAACGTTTTAGTTTTCCTATATTTTAAAAAGCATTATATGAACTTTTTATTGTATTATGCATTCTATTATATTTTGTTTATTTAATTTTATAAAAGGCTTAATAAAGTTAAGATTTAGAAAACTCTGTTATTTTTATTAAAATTTTACAATGAGCCAATAATTGGCTTACTATTATTATTATTACCGTAAACAAAGCTTCAAACTACATTCAAAGATATCTAAGAATAAATATATTATCAGATTACGAAAGAGAATAATATCTTAACACACCTCAATATATTATTTATGTTGTTGTAACTGACATGAGCTTTATACAGTTCGTCACTTATCTCAGATTACATATTAGCATATCTTATCAATTTCAGTTCTAACTGATATGATGTTTTTCAAGATTATTCTATGGAATTAATTCTTAAGTAAAGTACTTGACGGTAAGTTGATGATTACAAATAAAGTAAAAACACACTGAACTTCTGTAAGGTTGTGCTCATCAGTAGAAATTTTTTAACTGATTTGATTTGATTTTCTGAACGCATTTTGTTTTCTACTGTACACGCGTATTTAATTCCAATATCTAAATAGCTTATAAATTGATTTTCTTACAGATAAAAATTGGGTGATAAACACTTGAAGTATATCATAAATTAAGTAATTCTTGATACCTGCCCTTTGCTTTGGATAATTTATATGTTGTGAAAGAACAGGGCAAGGTACACATTTTATGTAACGATTTCAGTCATTTATTTAAATTTTTTCGTATTATTTTGAATAAAAATTATAAGCGAAAGGATATACTAAAAATATATATAAAAAGGTTTATGAAAAAGACGCTTTTATTTTTAATAGGACTAGAAAGTAGTGCTCTGGGCGATGTTCATCGATGTTTTCGAAACATCGATGTTTTTGTCTCGATGCTCGATATTTTCGCATCGTGGTCCGATGCATTCCACCATCGTCATCATATATAATATAATATCCGCTCATGAAAAGAAATTTAAACAAATAGTATAGTAAATGTTACTCTCCGGGCTAAACGTTCACATTATATGCAGATCATTGTCGGTTATACACAGATAGGTTTGCTGCAAATAAAAGTCAAATGAACACAATGGCTGTAAAAGCTTCATGAATAATTAATATGAATGCATAAGCTACGAGCAATAACAGTTGGCACTCAGGATGGTGTACTTATCAGGCACTGAGCATGGACATACGATAAAATTGATTTACTTAAAAGATATCGGGGAACTCACGACGCTTAAGAGGATCAAGAGGATCAAGAGGGTCAGGTTAATCGAAAGGTTTGTCTACACTCGTATCAGCGTATCACTCCCGGAGAAGGGATCGGTGGATATTTTTATATTCACGGAACGATCTATAATTGGTGGTAGGGTAAGCGCAGAAATCTTCTTTGAAGACTTATATTTGTCTTGGAGAAATACACATCAATTTACAAGGCAAAAATGCTGACGTTCGTGCGCTGTACTACCTCAATTGGTTAGGGTCAAGTGCAAGGGGATAAAATCAGGCACATACTTTTTTTCAACAATTAACATCTAGAAGTTATATCAGACTACTGTATACATTCTATCACTATATAAAATTAAAAAAATAAACCAAGATTAAAATTGACAAAGTTTTATTCAATCATTAAGCACAATTTTACACAAAATAGCTAAAATTTTAGCGAGTACATCTGCATGTGGAAGAACTTAT
>QYTT01040235.1:0-12455 GCA_006980735.1 Dasypogon diadema
ACTATTTTAAAGTGGTAACCAGAATAGATAAGGAGACGCTTGAAGTACTTTGCAATTTACTGAAATCAAGGCTGAGGAAGAATTCAATAAGAACATCAATTTCATCGGAGTGCAGATTATTCCTTACTCTAATGCAAGTTGGAATATGATGTTTGTGAAGTTTTTAAAATAATTTTTACATATCTCTAGATATTTAGCTCGTGCAGGCAGACGACAATTTTATTCATTCTCTTTTAAAATGGGACCTACATGCATCAGGAGAATTACGTTGGAAATTTGTGAAATTATATCACTACCTGAGATCAGAACTACCCTAAGTCCATATTTTTGCAAAAAATGCCGGAAGGGCGTGTTTGTAAAGTAAGTAAATTTTGATAAAACTGAAATGAGCAGAATAATCCAAAGAGTTTTATTTTTCTTGCAGATTTAACTTAGAATAATTCTCTCCTGTATTTTCTCAGTGTTAGTTTGTTAAGAATTGTGAAAAATTGTCGAAGAAAAGGTAAGTGATGAAATGTTTTTATTTAAAAGTTCGGCACAGAGAAATAAACTAACGTTGTTTGAAATATACATTTTAGTTCTGTGATATCAAACAATTATTAATATACATATAATGATTATAATATTTTTTCAAAATTTCAGGTAACTGCTATGAAATCGAAAATAATATACAAAAGCAGAGATGGCAACAATCGTTGGTGTCAACAGGTTCACAGTGTTCGCAACACAGTGATCATAGTTTTAACACAGAAGATGAGAGAGATGCTTTCTTAGCAGATAACGATGAGAGAGGTGTAGGCATAGAAAACACGGAACAACAAGAAAACAATTTTAACAACGAAGAAAAGGTAGATTTTTTCTCAGCGGGCGAAAATACAGAGCAATAAGAACAAAATTTGAATAGTCGAAAACGGCAACGAAACGAAGTAAATTGAAAAAGAAACGTTAAAAAAGGTCTGCGAAATAGCAGTAAAGAATATAGAAATTATAAAAATATTTTAGAAAAGAGAAAAACTTAGGCGTCCTTCAGATGAAGAAGAAGAAAGTAGAAGAAAGCTTTCCTTTTTTTATTTATGCCAACAATCTCTGATGAGGACATTGATATTAAAATTTGCAAAACATTTTTTTTTAAACACCTTATCCGTAAATCACCAAATGGTAAAAACAGTTGTTAATAAAACATTCTGGCGGAATGAAGTTACTGTGAAAGGTGATAAAAGGGGAAAAACTGAACCTAAATCCAGGTTACCAACTGCAATGAAGAAATCTGTGATTGATCACATTAACAGCTTCCAACCAGTACTGTAGAGCGAAGTCAAGTAAACAATGTCTACCATCTTCACTTAATGTGACAAAAATGTACGAAATGTACAAAACTTACTGTTCGGACAATAATATATTTCGTCCAGTTAAGCTATCTATGTATCGCCACATTTTCTTGACGCAATTCAATTTGGGCTTCCATGTACTGAAAAAAGATCAGTGTGAACTGTCTAATAAATTCAGGAACAGCACTGGAAGCTTGCTGCTTACGACATCCAGAAGGTCTTAATTTGTCCAAAAGATGAAATTGCACAGTTATATTATAAAAGAAAATTATCCACTTATAATTTAACTGTATACGATATTGGGTAACGACAAGTCTATTGCTATATGTGGCATAAAGGCATAACTGGACGAGGTGCGTGCGAGATTGGAAGCTGCATACTTTCTTTAATTAAAACAGAGGTCTAAGAAGGTATTAAAAAGTTTAGTTTTTACAGCGACAATTGTAGTGGACAGGATCGCAATAGATATATTGCTTTATACATGATGTGCGCTGCTAAGTATCAAATAGATATTAGGCATCAATTTTTGGAAAGCGGACATACCCAGAATGAAGAAGACTCAATGCATAGCGTTATTGAGAGGGCAGCGAAGCATATTCCCGTATATTCTCCATCAGAATGGTACAACATTGCACGTACAGCATGTAAAAAAACCTTATGTTGTACATGAAATGTATCAAGAAGATTTCTTTAATGTCAAATATTTGTTAGAAGACTGTACTAAAAATTGGAATAGAGAACAACAGGGGGAGAGGTGAACTGGACTAAAATAACAGAAATATATTTATACAACCCCCTTAACAATAATTTCGAATATGATTATGATGGAGAAGTTTTGTCTATTGACACAATAAAAAGGAAAAGAGGAACCTTTTCTGAAATTAAAAATTATAAACTGGAATTTTTGAGAAGCATGAATAAACCCATTACTTTAAATAAGTATAATGTTTAATAAATCATTTTAATAAATACTTTGTCAGGAGAGAACAATCCTAGAAATTTATCATCCCTTTTATAAAAGTCTTACAAGGACTACACCTACGCGATGCGATAATTTTGATTGTGAATAATTTTAATGTGCCTAAACCAGAATTTTATTTTTATATTTATGAGTATTAAGGAAAGCATTATTTTGACTATTATTAAAGAAATTATTGAAGAAGTGCAATTATGTTAAATGCGAATTCTTTCCCTTTTTCACTTTTATTCATTATTAAGAATTTTTATTCAGTATTAAGCATTCTTTATTAAGGAAAAGATTATTTTGACTGTTATTATTTAAAAAGAATTAACTGATTTTATAAGGTTTTTATGTTTCACTTTGAAAAGAGTATAATACTATTCTATTTAGTTAAATGTTTTTAAAATAAATAAAGTCGTGCTTTCATTAAATCCATTCTAAATTCCTTACCAAAATTATTATTATTTAAATCAAAATAATGATATGTTTAAAATATGGACTTAGCACTTTTCTGCACTAAAAATTTGGAGTGTAAAATATCCTGTGTCCGAACTTTACAAAAAATCTAAAAATTTCTAAAATTTTATTTGGCATGTGTAAAAGGGATAAAAATTACTATTAAATAACATTATCAAATTCATTTTTCACAAAACGTTTTTTTTTATAAGGAAACAAAACATCTTTGATTTGCCGTGCTGTAAAATTTTGTAAATTGAACTTAGGCTTGTTCTATTCTCAGGTAGCGATGTGATGAATTTTCGTAAATTTACATTTCATTACCTAACAAACATGAGTGGAAAAAAATCAGAAGACTTTAAAAATATGTGGGATCTTCCTAATTGCCTTGGAGCGATAGATGGGAAGCAGATAAACATAATGTGTCCTACCCACTTCGGGTCTATGTACTATAATTATAAGGAAACTTATAGCATAGTTTTGCTAGCTGTCTGTGATGCAAATTATGTATTTTCAGCTAGCGATATTGGTGCCTACGGTAGCCAAAGTGATGGCGGAACTCTTAAGTTCTCTAACTTTGGCAAATTTTTATTTTCTGGAAAACTGGATTTACCTTAAACATAATAATTGCATAATACCAACGCAGCTTCTCCTAACTTTTTTGTGGGATTTGCGGCATTTCCATTGAAGCCGTTTGAACAAAATGAAAGAGCATTTCAGCAGACGACTATCCTGTGCCTGAAAAACGATAGAAAATGCCTTTGGTACACTCACAGCCCTGTGGAAAATACTCAGGACTTCTTTGAGTATGACATCCGAGTTAGTGGAGAAAATCGTCACAACAGTTGTTCTCACCAACTTCTTAAAATTAGCATGTTCACCATATTGTCCCGACAAATATATTGATAAATAAAATAGCGATTTACTTGTGGAAAAACTATGGAGGAAAGAAGTGCGGCCACTTGAAAAAGTAATCAAAATTGCTTCAAATAATGCACCTCAAAATGTTTTTCACTTAAGGAATGTGCTAAGTGAATACTTGTTTGCAAATAAATTATTTTATATACATCACAATATATAAAAGTTGTTTTAAAGCAATCCCTGGAATGAAGATGTAAATGTAATTCTATGTGAAATAAATTTTGGTAGAATACACAAATCTTCTTCTTTCTGTATATTGAAGTGTGAAGCTGTAATTTGTTTATGTTTGGATTGTTCTTTGAGAAAGGTTGATGAACAGTCATCCATTGTTTTTCATCAGGTTGTAGTGACGAATAAAAAACGATCGATTTGTACACATGTAACCTTTATTTATTTCAATTAATTAAACTTAACTTAATCAATTGACCTAATCCTAATTAAATCTTATTTAACTTTAGTTGCACTATGATTAAACCTAATAAAAACTTCTCTATTTACATTCCTCCTTTTCGCCGCCATAACCTTACCATGCGCTAAATCCAGTATGTTCATTTTAATGCCTTCTTGATCGTCGTCCGGCAACTCGTCCTGTTTGGAACTCAGTAAATTTCAGAACAGTTTGTGTTTGTTCGGCTTTTGGGCTTTTTTCTACGATTGCCTCCAATTTGGTTAGGAAACTTGTAAATCTGTCCCGTTCGCATTTTCTTTTTAATGCAGTCGTGATTCACCTTTTTAACGGCACCGAACTTCCCTTCGATTTGCTGTTGCTTTCGCCAGTGAAGTGGGGTTTGAAGCTTCGAATACTCTCTAACACATCTGTCTCTAATAATTTTTCACCTCGTCTTGCAAAAATATTCTGTAAAATCAATGCATTTTTAACATTAAATATATTAAAAATACTTTCTATTTCGCTACTTATAGATTCCCACGCTTTTACTTTTTTATTCGCATTTCTGTAAGATAAACTCTTCTTGTCATAACGACACTCATGAGCTTTTACTAATTCAGTTAATTTCTCGTCTGACATTTTTTGTCCATTAAATTTCCCGTAATTAATTAAAAATATCGCGCATTTTTCTCTAGGATACACACTTCACAATTGTCCGAAATGGCAAAGATCTGTCATCGCATTAAATGCAAGAAAAGTTGAAAAGTTGTCAACTTATGCGTTGTATGCGACAACTAACTGTCAACGCCTTAGCGCATGCAACGGAATCACTGGGTTCTCACCTTAGAGAGAGTTAAAAAAAGATTCCGATTTATTAACTAAAGAGATTTTAACAAAAAGTAGATGATTTAAATGAAAGAAATGTCCGGCAAATAAAGCGCTTTAAGTACTTGAGTGACTGTATACCATTTTAATTCAATTTCAGTAAAAATTTAGTTTCATTTGCGAAATGAGTGGGTGTTGTAATTTGTAGAATTTGCTTTAAAAAGATGACAGTTAATGACCGTGATCGAAAATCATAAGAAGATTACCAGAAATCAGTAAACTGATCCAGGACGAAGAATTAATTAACTGACGGTTTGTAATTCGAAGAGTCATAAAGCAGAAAAAATCCTTAAAGGTATCGTGTTATATTTTAAAATCCCACAAGCACATCAACGACGCACGAGTACGTCAACAACACTCAAGCACCTAACCGCACGAGCACATCATCGATGCACGTTGCAGGGGAAGAGGAGTAATGTGAAGGAACAATACATGTAGTAGGCGTGGATTTTTAAGATAAAACAATTTTTGTTTTAATAAATTCAGGTAGTTACTTCGACTCGACAATCGTGACAGGATGGTGCACCTTTGAAAATTTAGTAATTGGATTTAATTCCACGGAGCGTTTACATTCTAATAAATTTAAAGAAATATACAATGATTTTCAATGGATAGAGTTTCCCTGTTTATCCATCTACGTTTTTTCGTCGCTATAATTATCTCTAAATTTGCCAACTTCTCATAACAACATAAATTGGTTACCAAGCTTTTTGTATTTTTCATCCACAAGTTCCTATCTTCACTTACTATTTACTAGAATTGGCAGCTATATGTCTAAAGTTACTCATGTAAATTCCTATGTTCCACACGCCAGCCATCTTGGTCCATTACTATTTACCCTCTTCATTAAATGATTTAATGAGGTGCTTCCACTTTGGTAAGTGTTTAATATTTGCAGCCGGTTTTAAATTGTTTGGAAGACTATGTGTTCAAGCGGCGTCCATTACATGTGTGAATGCGCGATCGGAGTATGAACCTAGAATTGCGACAATCGGAACATCTTTCGGTAGTATCTCGTGAACAGATGTTGAGTGTTGAGGATGAAGTTTTTCAGCGCGCAGAACTCGAAGGATGTTTCTATCAATCTAAGCGTCTCATAAACAAAGTAACAATTTTCATATCACTTGTGCATAACGATCTATTCGGGTTGTAGTTTTTGCCCCAATCTCTTACGCTCTTCTGTTTGTGTTTGAAGACACTTGCATCAGGAATCCGACGTGGCGGAAATCCATGCTGATCCTCCGCTCGTACCGCCATTCTATAACTCACATACGTTATGAATATCAGCAAATTCTTCGTTCTAAAAGGTAAACCACATTCTTAAACACTTTTTTATTTAAAAAACACTTTAAAATTCCTTAATTCCAAACACCTCGATAAAAATGGTAAAAACACAACAAGTTTGTACTATTTACAGTCTCATATTCACGAGGTCTGTTTAAGCACTTATTGTAGACTAGATATTATGATAAAAACAATAAAATAATGTAACAATACAAATTATTGACATATTAGTGTGTCTTTCTATAGTAAGAATGTAGGTGTTAAAATAATTACTTTAAAAAACAAATTGCTAACAATTTTATGGCGATCTATCTTGGCAAGGGTAACAGCTACACAAAAAGTTTGTGTGGAGGATTTTTAGGCAATACAACAAGTAATTCCAGTGGCATATCGTGGTAATGTTCAAGAAGTTCACTAAACACCTGAACAAAGTAACAACAAAATATTTATTTAAAATAAAAAACAAACACCTAGGAAGAAATTTTTTATTCATGTGGAGGTTTTTCTTTCTGTCTGCGAAGTGAGTTTCACTTTAAAATTTAAAACAAAAATGATATAGTTGAAAAAAGTATGTAAAGTTTTCTTTACTTTAAATTTGGCTGCCTACAGATTACACTAATATATGCTTGCAGTTCAACATGAAAACTGAACATCGATACTCCATATAAAAGTTAAAGAGTTACAGGCTTTTCCGCTAAACCCACAAATTGGAAATCTTCAAATGTTCAACGTAAAATCTGAAGAGCTTTTTACCATCGCATCAAATAAATGCGAATACGAAAGAAAGTACTCGAAGAGAAGTTTGATGTTTTCATTCAAATTACAATCAGAAGAGCATATATAACTAAACTTACCCTTTTGCAAATCAAGTTCACTCTTTGCCAAATCAAATTAACACTTTTGCAAATCAAATCCACCCCTATCAAAATCAAATGTTTCTTCTTAAGCTTTTGTAAAAAGAATTAGATGAAATGCAGATTAATTGTTTAATAATTATGAACTCCGCACATTACATATTTAGTGAATTGGTTGTTAAAATTAAATAAAAGTCTGATGTATCTATTTGAAATTGAAAAAAGAATTGAAAAAATTTTGTATTTATATAACAACTAATGTGAATTTGATCTCATTCTTTTTAAAAAAGCTTAAGAAGAAACATTTGATTTTAAAACGGGTGAACTTTATTTGCAGAAAGGTGGCTTTAATCTGCATAAGGATGAATTTGATTTGCAGAAGGGTGAGTTTGGAGTGCAAGACCTCTAGAACGTTATTAAACTCTTACTGATACATCATACCAATTTAACCTTCAAACTTCTGTTTGCATATTCTCTTTCTTATTTATCTATTAGATATGGTGGTACAAAGTTGGTCAGATTTTAGTTGAACATTCGAAGATTTCACATTCATGTGGGCTTGCCAGATAAAAGTCTATTAGATTTTTATTTTTATATGGAGTATATGTGCAGTTTGTGCATTGAGCATTTTCCAGTACGAACTATGAAAAATTTTACAATATTTGGAAATTATTATTGTTATTAAAGTTATTCGAGGAATATCAAATCAGACCTCTTTACACGGGTCCCTTTTCCCCTTTCGGGAGATTCTCTGGCAGAACCTTAATTTCGACGCCGCTTGTTAATTCGAGCATTTGTTTGTAGGTTAGCTGTCTCATGTTAACTATAGGGCTGCCGGTACCAGTCAACCTTCTGCTCGTCAAGGCCGGGCATTCGCACGGAATATGCTCTGCCGTCTCAGTATCCTTCAGACACAGCCTGCACGTAACACCCTCTAGGATCTCCATCCCTTTGAGGTGATGTCCAAAGCTGCCGTGCCCAGTAGTCAGTGAAGCTAACCATCGGATTGTTCTTTGCTCGAGCTTAGAACCTTTCTTTTGGTCGATCCGCACGAGAGCCTAATCGCCCTCCTAGCCGCGAACGACGATAGGTCTAACCACCATAATGTATATCCAGTATGCTGATCTCGGCGAGAAACTCCACTTTAATCCACACAATCTCCTACATTGGTTTACGACCACCTTCGCCCTTCTGATCTTTTCGTCAATTTGATGCTTCCAGGTCAGCCTTGAGTATAGATGTACCCCCAGATACTTCACCTCTCTGGAAACGCTGATATCAGAATGTAAGCGGTGTAAAACCCAAACCCTTAATACTCCTATCAAAGATTACGGCTTCTGTCTTGTTCGCGGCCCTGTTCCTCACATCACCCCTCCACCAATCCTCGTGATGTCAGCGGTAGTGGACGCAAACTTTCCCCTCGCCACCAGCGCCAGCGCCCCATCATCCGCATAGCCACTGACGTGAAAATCCGTTTCTTTTAGCGAAGGAGATGACATTCCTCCCTGCGAACATCCTCGCGTGAAGGGTTTAAAGTCTGATTGCCCTGTTCCTCACCCATATCACCACCACCGGATTGACCGTACATCTTAGCGGTGTAGTTTTCAGTTTCTCGTACTGAATTTTGTCGAAGATTCCTTCTATGTGTATGAATGTGGTCAGAGCAACGCCTCCTGTATTCAATTCCTCCTCTGCCATCCTCACCAGTTGGTGAAGCGCAGATTCCGTGGATTTTCCAGCCTGATACGCATGCTGATTTACATTCCTTCATCACCACACTCTCCATTGTCTTCAATAGAAAGGCTATCAGACTGGCCGACCTGAAGGATTTCTCCTCGGTGTAATCCCTTTTCCCTGGTTTTGGTAAAAAAAAAACCCTTTTGTTTCTCCCCACTTCACCGGTAAGTGCCATGTCGAAAGACAGGTGATAAAGATTCCCGAAGCCACGGTGCAATGGCTTTCTTACTCCAGGTCTGGAGATTTGAAGAGCGTGAAGCTGCCTATGGCCCTCTTCACTCCCTCTAAAGACACCATGTTTTCGGCCATGTCCCGATCTTATTCCTAGCTATGCGATTTCGCACGGTGTAAGATCCCTCCGAGACATAGCTTTTCGGAAAGTCTATCTCCATTAGAATCCTGTTCGTCTCCTTCATGGTCTCGGTCATTTTCCCCTTGGTGACCTCTGAGATTGTCTCAATCTTTGAGCAGAATTGCCCTCACGAATCCCTCTTTAGTTGTCGCAGACTTCTCTTCAGCTCTCTCTTTTTCCCCTTGTAATTCTTCTACGCCTGTGGCTCATTGCTACGTATGGCGTAGTTGAAGGCTCTTCGCACCCCTTTTCTTCAGACTCTTACGTTTCTCATTCCAGCAGGGAGTGGGATCCTGATCCTCAACTGAAGTAAGAAGGAATGCTTCTAGAAGTACGTAATTTACAGTTGAGATTATTACCTCCAGCTACGACTCCGCACTTCTTATGGTCTTAGGTGTTTTTCGCGCCCTTTCCTTTAGATTTATCTCCAACATTTCTGTGTATTTTGCCGCATCCGTGTTCCGTGGAACTCTTACAAGTGCTTTATCTCTCCTTCTGGAGCCATACTCCACCACAAATTGAATAGCTCTGTGATCCGATAACGTTGCCGGATCCATCACCCTCCAATCTGCGAGTATTTCCAAAATCTTGCCATCGCACAGTGTTACGTCAATCACCTTCTTCCGTCTGGTATCGACGAAAGTTGGCTCCGTTCCCCTGTTTGCAATATGCAGGTGTCTTCCGATCGCAAATTCGAGTAATGCCTCTCCTCTGCGAGTTAGCACCGCACGCAATGACCAGACCCGTGCTTTCCCTCTCACCGCAGTGCGCTAGCTCCTCCACATCTCTTGGGGGAATGTTCCGGAACATCATAGGGCAAGTACGGAGAAGTCGCCAAGAAGGTTCCGCACCCCACAGTCATCCTCAGCATGGTGTGATCATAGATGCGGCAGCAGAACCGCCTGCATTCCATGCCTCACCATACCACATGTCCCTATCCTGGTCTCCTCCCCTGCTTGCAGGTAATGTAGCGTTCTCACGCTACCCGGCAAACCCCTGATCACACTTTTGTGGATACAGGGTTCTTTCATCAGGGCTATATCCAACTCCTTCTACACAAAAGCAGAGAAGCATCATATCCGATGCTTCTCTACAGCGATGAAGATTGAGTTGACAAATTTTTACCGCCTGGTACGGAAAATAAATAAGTTAAAAAATAATTTTTGGTCAAAAGATGAGTATTGTGACTCAAATTATTGAAGTTCTGGTGTGTCAAAATATGGAAAAAAATTAATAGCATGATTGCGTTAAAGCGTTTGGCCAATTACGAACTAATCGCCTCCTTGATGAAAAGAAAGAAATTTCAATAAATCGGTATAACGAAGTTTGTCAAGAACTAAAAATTCTCTAAAGCACTTAAGGTAGAAACACATCTAGACAAACCTCAATTTTTACAACGGAATCAAATATCTTATGTGAATAAAAACTTTTTAATTTGTTTACAACAAAAGTGGTAATAGCAGCGCTGACAAACAAGTGACATATCCAGGCTTCAAGGGGAGAAAATTTCAAATATTGCACAAAGCATGCCTCGCGCCTCATTTCCGAGGGCACCTCTGGGCTTGGTTTTGTGTTTCAACATTGAAAAGTATCAGCAGAAAAATTTGATAAGGTCTCGACAAAGTTTTGAGGAAGCCTCAGAGCCTGATTGTGTTTCTGCCTTTAATTGGTGATGTGTGCTTTTAGGAAGTTCATTCGCGGTCATGACTAAAGTTCTGATTCGGTAAACCGTAGAAATTACGTAGAATTGTTAGATTACATTTCAAAGTACGATGAAAAACTTTGTAATTATTAGCAATCCAATTAAATTTTTAAAGGTATGTCATCGGATATTAAAAACAATATTATTTGTGCTATACGTCAGATTATACTGAAATTCTTAAAATATTTAAATTACTTTAAATGAATTAATGTATTCTCAAATATCCACTGTTCTAAGACTGACTGAACAAAATGCTGAAGTCCAAGAATGATTTCCATTTTTCACTGATATTGTTAAAAACAGGCTGCAGATTTACTAATATTAATCAACATATTTAATAAAAAGGAAAACAATAATAGAAGCGTTACTTTTTCGGCTCAAAATCTATTCCTATTAAAGATATCTACATTTCGTTTTTATATTTTTTATAATTTAATAAACAAAAATTTTTCAAAAGTTATTATTTTAAAAACACTTTAAAAGGATTGCAATTCAGGCAAACAAAAATAGCAACAATACCGTTAACACACTTAACATAAACCCACATCTTACATTTTATGCTTTGCACCCATTCTGCAGCAGACTTATCTTCACTGTCAAACAAGAGTAAAGTTCGTTTTCAAAAAAAAAAAAAACAAAAAAAAACAAAAACTACACACAAACGAGTGTAGCTTTATTCTTGTGACATCCCTTTTCAAAGTCGCCTGAAATCAAATTATTTTATTATTCACTCATACAATTATAATTTAATTATTGCAGTAAAAATGTTTAAAAACTTTAGAGAATAAAACAACCATAGTTTTGCATACACAATTATTGTTTATAAAAGTAGAGAAAAAAGCCCCTTGCTGCTAGGAACATTCAACGATTGCAAAGAATCACACAATAGAACCTTCTACACCTCTCGCCCAAATCCCAGCTGTCACCTACGTTTCAGAACAGTAAGTTTAAACTTTTGGCAGACTTTATAATTTATTACAATAATACAATTGCCTTGCTGTCTCTAAAATTTACCGTTATTCATCACTGAAGGTTTTACCACACTATCACACAAATTCATCAAAGAAAAAAATAAGTAAAAAAATTTCACGTTAAACAGTTTTATTGTAAAGAAACATAATAATGATGCAGATAATGTACTAAAAGCTTAAAAGTAATTAGGTGGGTACCAGGTACCAGTCATCACACCACTCTCCTAATCAATCTAGAGCATTGATCAGACTAAAATAAAATCGTGGGGCGATTCGAATTTCTATTACTACAGTCAACCACTCATATCATTATAGATATGCTTTGGATGCATTTTCTCAATAGACAACTTATGCAAAATGTGTGTAAAAGTAAATCAATCACTATCATCGCGCGACATCACAAAACGATCATTTACATATTTACTCAGGTTACGCTACGGCCCACGATTTTGCCCAAGTCTTAAGGGGAAAACGCTAACGACATATCATTTTTATCCACCCTAATGCCACACAGTCACATGAAAATAAAAATAAAAACAAACAAAAGACAAAGGGGGAAGGGAAGCCCAGATGCGGGGCCTCTCTTTTTCTCTCTCCTACCTGCTTAGCGGTGGGG
>QYTT01040464.1:0-17638 GCA_006980735.1 Dasypogon diadema
ATTAAAAACAATAATATTATTTTTTGAGCAGAAACAAAATAGTGTCTTTAAATTGAGTGCTGCCCATAAATATTATCATCTTTTTGAAAACAAAACAAAAAGGCATAACAGAAGAAGTCATGAATTCATCTCCTTTGTGTTCATATGGAAAATATCAAAATTCCACCAAACCCCTGCGAAGCAAATGCCTGCAAACAGTTGATTTCTTAAAATTAGAAACACCTGACCTGGCACCTTTTCTCTTTTCCTTACATTAATTTCAAAAGCCATTTGATAGATGAAAGCAGTAAAAGATGCGAAGTAAAAATGTGTCAAGCACAGTGCGAAGATAACATGGAATTTTTGCTTTCAAACTAGCTAAAAAGAGAAGCAAGTCCGAGAAAAAAGCGAAGTAGAAATTCAAAAGCACAAAAGTGTCTACCTCTGTCTGGGCGGAAAAGAGATGTCGGCAACGGCCAGAAAGAGACTCCCGCGATCAGTAGTTGGTAATGACTTCATAATTAACGAGTCAATAAAATCCGTTATGAGCGCACTAGAAGCAGACTAGGGAAGTGGGGAGATGAAGAAAACTCCAAATAAAGTCAACATGCTCACCATATCTACATTTCGCGCGGCTAAACTATTTCGGACGTGCACATAACCTGGCTATAGAAACCGTTCAGCCATAGAAGGAAAGCTCACAACCACAATAGAGCGGGTTAAAGCTACTGCTATGGTGCGCATTTCTACGAGTAAACACTTGAAATTGTCACGTACAAAGAGCTTTAAGTGGAGCTCAGTGCATGGGCTCCACACAGGGGAACACCATCAGCCCTACACTACACTATACACTCGTCGGCATTCTGTTTGTATCACCCGAAGCGAGCAAGTGGTTAAGTAGATTTAACACGCTGTGTAGTGTTTATAAGAAGAAGAAGGCGGCGGAGAGAAAGATCTACCGCGAAGCGGTCGGCTGGTTATAAATAAACGAAACTGCGATACTAGCTCGATACGCTCTTGTGGTTCGACTAATGACTCCTCATCTCCGGCTTTTTTGCTCGCCGCTCCTTTGTGAACCTCGAAAAGTTAATTGAACCGTCTTATTGCGGCCAAAAGACATTGTACTCGAAATTCTAATGGGAAACGGCAAAGAAAATTACAGAATAAACTACGCTTAGAAATACCTGACTCATGGGACGGACGACTAGCGATAAATCTCCAACTTTATGACTTCTTTTGAAAGGTGAACGCGTGACAAATAATCTTTTCCTTATTTCGATTGATGTAGAAAAAAAGAGAAGTGAAATCTCCACATATGCTAATACTAGTTTGCATTTGACGAGGTCAACTAACCCCTGAGCTAGAAATACTATTTTGTTGGTAAACATTGTATAGGACGAATGAATTAAACTCGCAGCAGTTTCCGAGGAGGTACTAAAATATAAAAGCTGGCAGGATTCTGAACAGTAAGAGAAGCTAATCTCAATAATCCTGCAAATAATAACATTGGATCAGACATTTTCAAACGACGCAATTTTCGTTCTGTGACTTAACATTCTCAACAGTGTTTTCATGTGATCATTTATCGGCACTGGGCAAAGGGTCCATTTTTTTGGTTGTTTGTGTTCAAACGTAACAAACTTAAACAACAGAGAAATAATAATAATAAGCCCACAGGGGGCTTTTACGGAAGTTACTGGCATGACGCACCTACGGTCACCGAATTCTGCAGGGGTCTTCTATGGAAATCACGGACTTTATCATCCCATGGTAGCGGATTCGGATCCCCCTGAGAATTTTCCGACCGAAAGTGCTGCCGCCTTCTTTCAGGGACTAACCTTGGTCGGAAAACCCGACGACAGATTGTAGGAACGAGGATTGGTAGTGGTGCCATCTGTTGTCGGGAGCTTTAGCTAGGACACTTTGTTAATCATCGTTTTTATATAGAAAATGAACAAAAACACTGGCGATAGTTTAACTTTGCAATTAAAATCAACAGTAGCCCAGACCCCAAAGCCTCTTATACTTTGCCCTCAGTCAGCGGGTCAGTTGGTCAAATACCGGAGTTTCTCCTTTAGGGGATTCTATGAGATTGCAAAATAATAAGAGCAATGAGTTTCTCATTTAACCAGAAGGCACACTTTTTGGGAAGGTGCTAGGAAACATTTACCAGATGAAACCAAAACGCTATAAGTGTATAAGACTACTAATGCTTTGACACCATTGACGCTGTGAGCTAACTTATCAGAGAAACTCCTACTGCTGTCTTCCATGAAATAGCGGAGATTTAACAAACTTAGCTAGGAATCAGGGAAAGTTATGATGAAACTTCGACAGGATTCACTGATAGAACAGAATCAATTTGTGTGGGATTTTAGATCTTTGTAGTTATTATTCTCCTGTTGAGGTTCCTGTCCTGCAACGGAAGACAGCTCTTAGTGTTCTCGCCGCTGTTCGTTGCGATTCTAATACCAGGGTCACCACTTAAAGTTTGCGGGGATTTGGTTTAGTCTTCTCACTTCCATTCAATTATAATAATGGTCGCTTAACTGATAATGAAGGTCCTTGGAGAAGTAGAGTGAACTAGTTGAGTATTCGGTGACCTCACCTGATAAACTTAAACATTTATACGCAGATATGTGTCACATAATTAAGGGGGCCTTACATTTGATTTGCGAGAAAAACAAATTAATCCTTGATCCGTGTACTAAAAGGTGTGATGGATACATCAAATTAAAGGGAAACTTATACGGGTTGCAAATTGTTCGGGAATGGTGTATATTAACTTAATTATATTCTTGAGAAATTTGCGAGTTTATGTGAAAAAAGGGTAAAAAAAACCAAAACGTCTATATCATAAAAACGACCCTCCAGGAAAGGATTTCTGCAGGTGGCTTAGGGCCCGCCCATCTAGTTTGAAAGGCGATGTGTTTCCACGTGTTCGCACTCTGATGAGTGTTTTGCGACAAGGCCACTTTTATCTCTCGGCTGTGAATCGACTTGCTTACAGAATATGCATGTCGGGGAGAACTTCTTTTTTTCCACAGTCGTCCGCTGCACCCTCCGCCAACTGAATTTGGGATCTGACCTGGAACTGGCTCAGGCCAGAATTACAAATCGATTGAAACTCAATGGGATATGTGCAATTTTCCCAATTAGGAGTACTCCAGGTTTCTGCGCAGAGGTGCGTCTTGGTTCCTTCAGATATGCAGGGAGTTGTTGCTACAACATAGGCGAATTTCTGTCAAATCGACACCACATGCTCGTTTCTGTAAGCATCGAAGATCGAGAAGATCTCTACTCAAGTTCTCTATTTGACGTCATTCTCTGCTGCTGTTCGCCGGGAGCGATATGTGATGTAAATGCTAGAGCTTTCCGCAGTTTACCCACTTGCTATAAAGACGGTTATGTGGCATTTAAACTGCTAACCCAACCAGACTTTGCACATCGATCGAAAGGTCCGGAGAGTTTGCATGATCCGCAGGGATCTAATGAAGCTTATTGGTCGATTGTGCCAGGTGATCAGCCCGTAATTCGGCACAGGGCAATTAACGTTCCCTATAGGTCCGAGAACTTGTAGTGGAGGGAACCGTCTGCTTGGTTTTGTCATAAAAGCGGGCCAATGAAATTAGGAGCAACGTGACCTCATAGGTCATCGGAGTGTACTCAAAAGGCACCTCGCGGAAAGTAATGAATTTGATAACACACGGAGCTCATTTACTTCAAAACAGCACTTAATGATTTGCAAAAAAACCCTTAATTTTGATTAAGTACGTAGAAAGTGTCCCAATCGCTAAACAAAATTAGATGACTAAATTCAACTGCTGCCACTTACCCATTTTCCGAAGATCACCTGCATATACAGAAGGCCTTCCTTTACCCAACAAAAAACTATTCATTCATCAAATAAAAAAAACACAAGAAAAATGAAATGACGTTGCACCACGGAACAATCTTTCTTCCGGGTTTCATTTTTTTACTCAACTTCCCAACACAGTTTTTTCCTCATTCAATCTCTTCCTCAACTTCTTCAGCCCGTGCCAACGGCGTCTACCAATGCACCGCACTTGTCAATTTCACTGCAACCGTGTGTGCCACATATCAGCACCGCATGTGGATGCACCACTACACAAAGCACCGGAGAATCCTGAACAGCTTTTATCAGTAGGTGAGCAACTGGAATATCGTGCGCGTTTAACAAGCCCAAGTTACCGCCGGCTTTTCACTTCTCCCTCGCACTACTTACCTTGCATAACTTCATCAGCAACCCCAACCAGGCACAGGCACAGCTTTTTCATTTTTCGTGCATATTCAAATTTGTCATCTTGACGTGAATTGTGAATATTTTCGTCCGCAGTCGACATCTTTTTTTGCTGTACATTTCGTGCTATTCTTTGCTGCGAGCACTGGTGCGAAAGCTTTCGGTCTGGCTCGGGCTCGCCTTCTCGCTCACACTTGACGCTGGTATTGTGTTGTGTGTCGTGCTGCTGTGCTGCTGGCTGCTGCCCTCTTTGTCGTGGCGTATTTTTGTTTTGATTATATAATGTTTGTTTACAGCGGATTAACTAAGCCACCGTGCATGTCATGTCAATAAAAGGGTTGGAGATGGAATGTGGCCGCGTGACATTCTCACCGTGTGAGTGCACCATTTAACTGCGAAGTCGCTCTGGCAAACTGTGCGAGTGTGTGGAATCGCGTGGCCTTACTACTTCCTAGGTATCAACGAAAATTAACTAATGTCGCTAGACCTCCAGGCTGATGGTGTCATTTAGCAAAGTTTATTGCTTACCGCTGCTATGAAGTAATTAGCGGAGTCGTCGGCGTCCTCCCCTGACTCTGTCGTTCACGAACGCCAGTCAAACGTCATTCGGGCCAGAAGCTGTCACTCGATTTTATTGTATCTTTTGGTCTTATCACCGCAGTAAGTAGTTCTCTTTAGATATTCATTGCTTTCCGCGAGTATTTTGAAATTAATAGAAACTCGGCCAACGGTTATTAGTTTTTATTTCGTTTTCTCTGTTTTCGTTGGCCGATAAAGACGCAGTGACAGTGAGTCAGTGCAGTTTGAGTGAACGTGACTTTAGTGTGTACGAATGAAGGCTAGGGGCTGGTAAGGGAAAAGCGAATAAATTTTGCTCGTTCTCAGAGTAACTTGAATTTTCAATTTTACATTATCGCCATGTAAAAAAACAGAAGCAACTCGAAATAATGTGTAGCAAAACAAATTTTGAATTTTATATGCGCGGAAAGCAGTAAAACAAAATGGATTGCAAAATTTGTTTGCTTTTTGCTTTGTATGAATGTCAACTGTGGGTTAATAAATACATTAAGCAAATTATAATTATAAAGGGTATTAAATCCATTTTCGATGGTTATGATTGCCTTACTAAGTGATGCTAAATTCCGCACTTTCTCTCGCTGTCCTGTCCAAATTGTCATTGAACTATAGATTAGTTTATTATAAACTTATATTTTTATTTTTACTACAATAAAAACGTGGAAAATGTACTTTGAACTGCTCTCCCTTAAAATTAAAATTTAAAACTCTCTTGCCCTGGGCTGCTGGTATAATTTTAATAAAGTTAATGCAATTGACGTGTCTTTTTGACTTGTAAACGAGCTTTACTAATTGTTTCGTGCATTTCATGCATTACGTACTGTCTCTTGTGTGTTTTAATTACATAATGCGTGAAATTAATCGTTTATCAGTTTATTTCTTAAAACGTGTAATAAATTTTTTTTGTCTTTCATCGAATTTTACGCAATTTATTTTCGCTCCCATATAAAATTTATGCTTGTAATTAAAAACAGGCTGATAAAAGGCGAAATTTTTGAAAGCTTTGTCGAGTGTTTGTGGCTAGGCGGACTAGGCTTCATCCATGCTGATGAGATTTCTTTACCGTGAAATGGAAACACTCCAGAATTTTCTAAATGCTGGCACTTCGCTAGCAATTGGCCGCCTTAGTATCCTCAATGTGGCCAATGGCCACAATATCCAATATATTCACAACCAAACTAGACTTTGGACAGCTTTCCGAAGTCGAACTTAGAGAGTGCCAACAATGCTGTTCCAGCGAACCATACGTCCCTCAGGGATCGATCGTATGTTATATGGATGGTTCCAGGATTGGAAAGAAAGTCTGACTTCATTAACATTTCGAGTGACAAAGTAAAGAAGTTCCGTCCTTTCAAAAAGCTGAAATATCACATCATCGTAGGTCTCTTCCCTAATCACTAATCATTAGCATTTAAGCTATCGCCTTAAAAAATAGACAAGGTGGGGACGGAACGTGTGACTTCTGCCTAGAAGCACTAGAAATATTAACCTGCAATTGCGCGGCAGTTTTCAAGGAGAAGATTTTCGCTACTAGAACAGAACCTCTCGCCTATCTAAATATAGAATACCAATCGTAGAAAGATCTTTCTTTCAAGGCTTAAACATGCGCTAATTCAATTTTCATAAGGGTTTTGAACTAATAATTCTCCCTCATGTGATTTGTAATAATTACCTTGTGAAATTATTCAAGAAATGGTAGAAAATTTGTGACTATTCGTTGTAGTGTCTGTGCCAGGCAAGTCGATCGGCACACTGGTGATGATCAAGATGACTTGCCGTGATCGAAACACTTTTTTTAACCTAGAAAGAATTTTTCTATTCATGTGGGCATTTTTCAAGTGTTCTTCGAAGTAAATTTCACTTAAAAATTGTTAGGAATTCAAACAATTGTTTGTGTGGGAGGAACATCATCAGGATCAGCAGTATTTGATTTGATGGAGAATATGGCCTTTAGGATATCCAATAATACATCGGATAGGAAATCCTTCTGAAGATACTTCAGAACTGTTGCAGAAATCAGGATCGAAATCCCGGTCATGCACACCTGAATTACGTATATCTCCGCATAGCTTCTTAGAGATAAGTTTATATCCAGCCTAGTCCGAAGATGAACATTTTTAGAAGTTTGAAGAAGAGAGTTAATTCTGTTTCGGATTATTTTATAGCATCACTGCCATGAGTTTTCTTATAACGCCCGTACAAGTAGATTCGCTTTATCATGAGGAAGTGAATTCCCTGCAAAATTCAAAGCCATTCTTAACTGAACAAAACATACCCACACCTCCAAGAAATCGGGTTTGATTTCTGCAAAAGTCGCGGTGATTTATCTGGATGCAGTGATTGAGACAATTCTACTGACGGCAGTTGTACTTGCAAAGCCACTGGCGTTGTTGCACAGTAAAAATTTCAAGCCAAATTTGTGCGGCTTACTTGCAAAGTTTGTCAGGTTAAAATTTCCCTATCTCCTCTCTCCTTAAAGTTGCCTCCTAACCTGTCTAACGTCAAAGGATTATCCCCTGAGCTTAAGCAATACCTTACAAAATATATTTTTCAAAGTGATATAATATTTTACATAGCTTTTACCTTGCCATCCAGTGTTTCAAAATGAAATGCATATGGACATTAAAGTAGGTAGGTAAGTGTTTAACTAGTTTAAGACCAAGAGCTTGAAAGAGAGTATGTTATCTAACGTGGGACTGTTCGACAGGGCATGTACGCTCAGGTCGCCATTGATGACACTGACAGCTTATTTTGTTTCAAGTTTTTGTAAATTGCATTTTCTGGCCTGAAACAGTTTGTTAGACAAATAGTACAACTTTAAAGATTAGATTAAAGTTGATATTCTAATAAAATATGCTTTGCAAAAATGTTTATTGTCCGAACACTTACAAACTATTACAAATTAGCTTAAACAGAATGCACAGGCAATGGCGGCTTGGCGATATTATTATCTGTCGCCTATACACGTGACTTTCTTTATCCAATAGCGGCGCCGAACTGCTACTGCCTGTGCATTCTTTTTTAAGTGCTTACGTGCTACAATAAACCCTAGCCACTAATAAAATATACTTTCAGAGAGCTATGTACATAAATTGTGACCCCCTCCAATTCTTCCTATACGATCAGTCCTAAAAATTCTATCTATCGAGTCCACAAGGTTTCCAGAGTAGATCACGTAAAAACACGTTAAACTATTTTTATATAAGCATAGTAGGAAAGAACTAACTTATCTTACCTAAATTAGTTAATTTTGAAGGAAATTAGCAGAGCCTAAATATTTGTGTGCATTTCTTTTGCAGCAAGAAAGCAAAAGGCGTAACACTAAAAACGAAACGTGCTAATCGAAAAGAAGGAAATTGTAATAAGAACACTGAAGCAGAGAAAACTGTCGATAAAGCTGCAGAAATTCGTGGCGATTTACATCAAGACTGCTGAAACTGGCCGCCTTCAGAGAAAAGAACTGAAATGGACGTAGTTATTTTTAAGATCAAAAATTGTAATTTTCATTACAGTTGCTTTATTCGTCCACTGTACTTCGATACGTCTTTTTTCCGAAATAAGAAATTTGGTAGAAAGAAAAGAAACTGTCTCCCTTAACCCTCGATCCGACGAGCAAACCCCAAGGGAGAACAACTGAATGATCGGTAAAACAATTTTAATGCCGGAATGGCCTTGTAGGAAATTTGGGCTATAATAGAACATGTATCAATTTCTCCAATACCCTACTGCAGCAATATAAAAAAAACCCTGGAAGTTTGGACAAACCGATGGGAAGCCTCGGTGCAGTACTTTAAGAGTAAAATTGAAACAGACGAAAGTGGAGGAGGAATTAAACAATGCGCATTACCCACGTAAAGCTGCCTGTGGTCCATTAATTCAAGGTTAGCACCAAGCACAAACAAATCGTAAAGCGATAGCATCCTATTAAAGCTCGATATTCGTTTAATAACCCACACAACATGTGAATGTGCAAGACTGGTAAAAACTTTCATGGTAAGCAAAGTATTTAACAACTGAAATTGAATGAAACAAATTTAAGGAAAGGTGAAAAAAAACGTCACGAAAACGACGCTTTCATATTTTGCAAAAATGGGGATTTCTGACGTGTGAATTTATGGCAGAAAAGCTCTCGAGAAATAAAATGTAGAAGATGACAAGAGAGGATGAAAAATCTCTGAAAACATATTTCACCCTTCTTCTGACATGTCAAAAAACAAGAGAGATGAAGTGCCTGCCAAGGGATGCTGTACAGGAAATCCTAGCCAAAGTCAAGACGAGAAGGGTCGGCGAGAACAGAACAAAGGACTGACATGACACTGAATTGACATAAAGTTAGAAAGCGTAGTAAAACAGGAAGTTTCTGCGCAGGACAACCAACTGTCGATGAAGGAACGAAAACAGGGAATTTATTTCGAATATCAAAAGACTTCTCGTATCCGAAAAAAAATCCAAGTTTCATTTCGTCCGGGGCATTAATGGCAAATCGCACGTATTATATTCATATGCGAGTCCGCGAAAAAAATGATGCGAACATTCCATCAAGGCTTCATAAATTTCTCATCACTATCTCCGGATCCATCTGCCTTGTTTTCTCCTGCTTCTTTAAAATTACTCAAAAAATAAAGCTCGAGTGAAATAAAAACGTGTCACACCCATACATCCAGCAACTTCCAAAACAATTCCCATTCTAAGATAGGAACTACACTTACAAAAGTCCATTAAAGCACCCATCCGTGAAACATTTTCTCCTCTGTATTCAAAGTCGTGCAGAGCTGAAGGGAAGAGCGGGTGAGCTGTTTAGTAATCCACAAAAGGCCGATTATAATAAATTTTGACGTATAAAAACGTCAATTAGGAAACACACACATGCCCGACATGTATTGTACAGATGGCGCTGTATTCACTACAAGTGCACGTAAAAGTCAAGAGAAAATCGCGCCGAAATTAAATTTCTTTCCCGATTGCACGCACACTAACAACCCATGGATTGCAGCACAGCGGAGGAAAACAAACACCAGCGATAAAAGTCGTTGTGCCCGCTGACTACCTTCCGCGCGCGCGATATCTTGCCGCACACGTTTTGCTCTATCGTTCGTCCGTCGTTATGTGCGCTGTTCAACTCCTCTCAAGTCTCGACACAAACGTCCAAATTGCGCAACATTCTCACACATAAACAATCATGTTCGACGCACACAGCGACACAAAGTATTACTCCGTGGAATTCCTGCACTAGTATGAGAGGGCTCGGGGCAATGATTTCTTTTTTAATATCCGAACCTCACGATATCACTCATACACACAACCGCAAGTCCATAGTTCCAAAGAGAAGAAAAAATTTTCCTCTTGATGTTATCCAAAGAAGTGAACACTTTCCTTAGGACTTCTTCCCTTGAGTTTTCTTATCTGGCATAACTTCACACCGGCATTCGGTTATCTCTCAGTTTAACTGCATCCAACTTAACACTGCGGAAATATTGCAACTTTTATGGTAGATTTCTGATCACAGATGTTTTCCCAACATTTTCTTAGTTTATTCACCAAAATTTCAATCTATTTACTTTTCAGTATCCAGAGAGGAAAATCTATCTCAGAAGACGGTACAAAATCCACAGACCTTTCAACACGAACTCTATCACTCGACTAACATGAAGTTTGCGGCATGAAGTTGAAAATTGACCGAGCCAAAAGAGAGGAAGTATAAAAGAAGACGAGAAGGGTAGAGAAAATTATCGACCCCGCCTAAGAAACCGCGCCTCCATTCATTTTTTGGCTGGCTCTAATTGGTTAGCAGTGCTATGACGTCAGCACGAATAAGAACGATGAAGCCCGAACAAAATCGGCTTAGACCATTTTGTTCATGTGTTGGCCAACGTTTTGTAGTTGTTTCGTATATTTTTTTCATCGGTGGGGGTAAGAGAAAAATGCGTTCTTGTTCAGAGTACCTCGGCTGTACCTGGAAAGGGAGCCAGAGCTACACAAGCAGCACAAATGGCAGAGCCGGCAACATGAACGGAATTAAAATCCGATAAGGGTACGCATTGACAGAGATGGGTGCGAAGAGACCTGGGTGTTAGAGTGGAAGGGTGCACTAGACAGAGTGAGAAGGGGAAGTCGGCATTTGATTACAATAACAACTTTCGAGGGGCTTCTTGGATGCTACTTTCAACACCAAGGCGACCAGCGCTCCATCAACTTTCAGAGTCAATATAGGGAGCAAATTGTCAACCAATTTGTGTGCTTCGGAGTGGCTTCGTGTCTCATCGGCTCGTTAGGATCTAGAAGTTTTCTGTGCTATTTTGTTGCTAACACGGAAAAAGCACTTGGGCTGCTCTGAGGGAGATTGCCTTCTCTGATTTGCGCCGTATTTTAATCACGTCGTTTCGTAGTGCTACATAAGTTATAAATAGAAATTCATCACGCCAATGCCGGTAGATATTTGGATTTTGTGCGTATGTTTTTCGATTGACTGCTTGTTTTACTTAAATTTAAATCGTGGTTTCGTGCGTTCTGTTCCCCATAATCATTTTTTCTCTTTCGCAATTTCAGGTTATCAGAGTAACAAAATACTATGGGCTGAAATGTCGCCACTGATAATTTTATCATTTGTGTTTACCTATCAAATTGCAAGCCAAAAGCAAATAAGATAACCGCGATCGGACAGTGTAATGGAGGACGAGTTAGAAATACTTCCGGTAATGATGTCGTTTACCTGACTAAATAGGAACGGAGAAATTAGAGGGCTTTAAAAGTTATACCACTATAGGCCACAATGTGTCGGCTATGGATATCGCGCTGCCGAATCAAAATATTTCATGCAGCTGACATATACCGCCTGATTTCTTGGAGGCGCATGGTGAGTTTTGCTTCCAAATGATTGCAGATAAAACGATGAGACCTATTAAGAAATTTTTACAGGGTAGCAGAACAACACAGAAGACATCGGTGCAGGCAAAATGTCTTCCAATGATGACGTTGTTAAGACCACGTCTCCCTTGGCGTAAACTTAAGCTGGTCTGTCCTTAATAAAATTACGTTCAATCAAAGATTTCACGATAACTTTAGTCAAAGAAGCCCAACAAAGTCGAGACCAAAACAACCCATTGAGCCACCATTCGACGATTCTACTTAAACAAAAACTCTCTTCAAACCGAGTCCCAATTAATGGAAAATGGCGATCTTTTCACCATTCACCATCTCCAGGATCTTCTTCATTAGATCATCCACGTCAGATTGCATCATCTTTTTGTTGCCAACTAAACCGCTTTTTCCACTCTGGAATTGGCATATTAACGAACAGAATTAATAAAAGCCTGAAAGAAGATATGAAAATAAGAAGGGAAAGGAGGGGTGACGATGAGGGCCTGTTTTGGCCCCGGGCAAAAACTTTTTTTTTTACAATACGATGAGGAATAAAAAATACTACTTTTTCAAACTTCAACGTTTGACATCGTGACACAAAACCAGCACTTGGAAGAAGTTTAATGATTTTTTCTCCTTGTTTTGAATAAATGTATTATTAATTTTTAGTTGAAGTATATTTAAATAAGTAAATAAATGAAGTACAGATGAAAATGTTTTAGTATATTTTAATAAGATGTGAAACTTCAAATAAAGGGTTAGTCTCAATACTTTCGTGAGCCACTGTACATTTTACGTAGGTCGAATCTTACCTTCGATAAGGATCGACTAAACTTGACTCCTTTCACCGAAATACGTGAAAATCACCGTTTTAGTTGGTTTTTTTACACCGAGCACAAGAGAGTACTTTGACATATGTGGGAATCAAAATGGTACTCGCTTGTGCTCATAGTGAAATTGAGTTGTGATGATATATGAGGAAACCCGTGGATAGGTATAGTTTTTATACCTATAGTTGTGATTGTTGTGAAGTTCGGAAAACGTTAGACGATTTGAAATACTGGCGAAATATGAAAATAATAGAATGTGTAAAAGGACTATTGAGAATGTGTGAGAAGGGACTATTACATCTTCTGCAAAAAACATTGTGATTCCCGTTGGTCGTACTACTGATAATTCGGTGTTGTCAAAATCATCTAGCAAAGCATTTTCAGTGATACTGAAATAATAGATGATTTTATTCGAAACCTCCTTTTAGGGCCTCCATAATAACAGATGACATGAGAAAAGCAGAAGGACTAAGAAGGTGGTTATATGAAAATGATATCTCACAAGAAATGATAGATAATAGTTTGGCAAATTTTCCACATTTAAGAATAGAAAATTAGAAACACACAAATTACAACTGTTTTTTTTTGTAATATTGAGTTCTGTTATCTGTATTTTGTGTAAATAAAAATACTAACGATATTCACGCTTTTATTTCATACTCATTTGCAAGTAGTACCTTTGCACCGCAAGTATAAAATCTTTACGTAGGTGAATATTGAGGTGAAACTATTTTTTCTTCAAGCTCAATAACTATAAAGAATCAGCTGGGGCCAAAAAGGGGCTTATCGCCACCTCTCCTTTATTGTTTAACAGGTTGGCTGCCACCTTCTCTAGAAAAACTTTCATGAGAAAAATATATGCAAAAATGCATTTAACGAGAGAGAGAGCTTAAAAGCTTCACGCATATGTAGAGGGTTGGTGGCGAACCGACTAGATATCATTCAGAGAAGCTGGTCACAAAGCAAACTTTGTGAAATGTTTGAAATTTTCTCCATTTAGGCGTGGAAGCGTCCATTGTCAAAAGTTTGTAGATTAAAAAAAAAATTCAAAAAAGTACGGGTCATGTTTACAAATATCTAACGTCACCAAAAGAATGGCAGCATCTGGCTTTGACGTTATTTTGTTTTACATTCGGTGTGAAAAGCTTCGAAACTTGCCACAAGGAAGCCTCGAGAAGCTCGCTTTAAGACTTGTTTGGGTGTGTTTCTGCCTTAAGATAAATTTGATTTTAAAAATGCAATCTTCCATCACAACCTTTAAACATAATTGGATGGAGTCGCTCCAACAAAGCTAAAAGTCGCTCCAATAGCAAAGTAAAAGTATCGATTCTAAACAAACATCCCTCCTGCGATGTGAACATCGAAATGAGGCATTAAAACGTTCACAAATAGGATGCACACGGAAGAACCGTCCAGCTCCTGGCCCAGGGAATTTGACTAGATCAAGTGTAGAATTTGCTCGAATTGATTTTATTATCGATTTGTTGTCGAAAAGTAACCTGGGAATCAAGGATTATGTTAAAATGTTAAAATCATCCTCTAACAGCTGAAAATTGCTTACTGATAAAATTGTTTAAAAATTTGTGAGTCATCAGTATACAGTGTAGAAGGGCGAACAAATCATTTTAAATTAATGTAAACAGCAGAGGTCCAGGATGACTGCCTTGCAGCACACCAGAAAATATCAACATATAGAAGCGAAATAAACCTTTCAAAGGCCAAGTCACAATTTGTAACAACGTAGTCTAGGTTGATCGAGCTAGTCCTTTCGGTTTTAAGTACATATACTGTTTTTATGTAATTTGACATAATTATTCCTTAGGGGTATCCGATGAATGTAGTCACCCTAACGTATAGAAAATTGCTATTACCCACCCCTTTTCTCCGATTTTAACCCCTTAATATAAAATCATACTATCTTTGACAAATCTTCTCTAAATTTTTTATGACTTGTACGGTTGTATTGAGAGTACACGCAATACAATAAATTTATAACAAGAAGATCAGTACATTCATCAAAGTCAAAGGAAGTGTTTTTGAAGCTTGAACGACGGTTTAATCAATTTCGTAGTGGTAATTTTGAATTTTGATTTTGAAGATGCCCCAAGAAGTTGGTCGTTCAGTTGAATTTGAAGAAGACATTGCGGGCTATCAACTGAGTAATTTGCAAAAAGAGTGAACGCTTCTTGGTCAACAGTTCATCGCCACTTGAAGTCCATTGGGAAGTTTCAACATGCCATGCCGGTGAGCGATGAGAATAACTTGAAAAGGTCTTCCATATGCAACGTACTCATAAACCACGGTATAGAGAATATAAGGTATGCCCGAGGGGCAAAATGACACTTGGCCGTGACGTCAGCTCGGCAAAAATACTCTTTCGCTATGCAAAGAAGCCAACAACAATTCTTCAAAGTGCGCAGCAAGTTTTTGCCGAAATGACATCACGAATTAACAAAATGGTGGAAGTAGTGTTCGGGCCGGGCATACCTTATATTCTCTATACCGTGCTCATAAACTGCCATAAAATAGAACCATTTCTTGGCCGCATTATACCAAGAAATGAGAAATGGATTCTCTATGATAATACAGTGATGAAAAAACAATGGCTTTCCATCTATTAGCCTGTCTAACAGGAAGTAAAAATCTTTACAAATTGATGATTGGGACGTAAATGTGAGCAAAGTTTGTAGATAATATTCTCAATAAAAATTTTCTTTGGTTACTTTGGCCTGCTTAATGTGGGGGAACCTGTCACATTTTTGTGGTAAACTTGACCAATTGAAAGCGGCCGCTTTGATTAAGAGGAAACGTATTATCCTTCAATATGATAACGCAAGACCACATCCTGCAACTGTAAGGATTACGCAAAGAATTAGGGAACTAGGATGGGAAATTCTCTCCAATCCTTCAAACTTACTTGACTTTGTCTCATTTGATTATCATCTTTTTAGATCCTGAGAGCACTTTCACATGGAACACTTTCCAAAAATTGATTAATCACCTCCCCTAATTAGAGAGATTAATTTCTTGTCTGGGACAATTTTTTGTAATGATGCGTATTTTTCCAGGTGTTTTGATTTGTCAGGTTAAACGAGACACCTTGTATAATTAGTTTCTAAAACAATGCGATCAATGTTGATCTGTTTTTCCCACCGTCTATCGTTTTCCATTAATTTCATTTAAGTTAAAGAGTTAATTTTTTTTCTCGGTGTAGCCAAAGTTCAGGGTATACTCTATGACGCTATAGCACAGCTTTGGTGAAAAAGAAAGTAGGAAAGGGAGGGGCAGGGAGTGAAGGTGTCGGTGCACATTCAGCTTGAACAGTTGCGGCAATTCTACCTATTTTATGTGTGTAATACATATGAAATTTTGGCTTAATCCTTTAACGCACTCACCCAACTTGAACTGAATTTTTCCGCGCATTTAAGTTAATACCTTGTTTTTTTGTTAATGTTCTTATGTATATAAAGAAAATAAAAGATAAAAAAAATTTATATCTAATTAACCACTTAGGTTAAATATTTATAATTTAACTTAAAACAATTATTTCCAGAAAAGTTAAAATAAAATTTTATAAAATGACAATTTTACATTCGACCTAGTCGCCCCACCTGGTCATTCAAAAGTTAAACAGTAACCTGAATTGCCCAAATGAGACAGCCGTTAAAAGCAGTTGTCAAATGACAGATTGAAAATATGTAGGTCCAAAAGATGTGAAAGAATTCTAGAAAATATTTTCTACGTTGAAATCACCAGCGTATTGACAGATATTGTTATTAAAGTGAACTATAAGGAGATAACAAGGAAACACGAAACTGTGTCTATAACAGAATATGAAAACGAATCTTTGCTTCTAGTATCTCACAGCAAGATAACCCCTTTCAGATGACTAAAGCGTGTGGTGTTGTTGTTGTTTAGCTTCTCATGCATACGTGTTAGCTCTGAGCAGTAGTTCTTATCTGCCCTTACCACTTCTCTTTGTTTCAGAAATATTCAGTAAATCACACCACTTGCAAATCATCAAACAGATAACATAATCTTCTTTGAGCGCAGAGACAGTATCGCTGTTGATTTTTCACGTTTTCTGGAATTTATATTTTTGGTAATTTCCTTGTGGCTTTCGTACTTGAATTCCCGATGTGCTTTTAATTGATTCATCCCCTTTATTTAATAACACTAATGAGTTTCCCTTCTAGCCCGCAGCAAGGCGCAAAGAAATATTTATCTATCTCAGGAAAAAAGTATCCTGATATTAAGGCTAGATTCAATTTAAGAACATTAAAAAATTAGAATACAATAAAAAAATTATGAGACTGTCATTTGTCTGACTCTACCAAGTTGTGGTTCATCTCTTATTTTAAACTTTTAATTCGTTACTTCTTCTTAGATATGATAGCTTGGCATACGAAATTTGCTGAATCATCCCTAAACTGTACGCAGTATATATATCTTAATTTGTGAAGTATCTAAAGTTCCATGAATTACTTTAGCAGGTGCCCAATAACAAAACAGTATACAGGGACGGGTACCGTGGTGGATTTGAGGGATTTTTATGAATTTTTTATTGTAATATTCTTTTTTACTGTAATGCTCTATTTGCTTAGCATATCATGAATTTATTAAATTTTAAACATGTCCACCATTTTTACGAATGCACGCCACTGTCCTTTGTCTTAATTTTCCTTCGACCTTAGCACGTCCTTAATTTTTTGTTTGCAACATCTTCGCTTATCGTCAGTAACTCTTTCTTTGTTTACTGGTTTTGCGTAAACTTCATTTTCCATTTTTTGACCAGAAAAATATGTAGAGAGGAGTTAAATCTGGATAATTTGTAGGCCATTTAATAGGATCATAATGATCTATCCACCTCCCAGTGGTAATAATCATTTAAAAATGTCGATATCCTGTCCAATGAAAGCTGGTAGTACATTAGTTGCTGCATACGAAGGAGTATATCCTTTAGGTAGTCTGGTAAGTTTTTTTTCCCAAAAACCGGTAATAATTGCTGCCATTTAGAGTTCTAGGCAAAAACACCCGTTCAGACATTCACGCTCAGTCTATGCTGAAATTCTGATTCCTTCTCTGCCAAGATTTGTGGATTATGGAGGTTTTCTTCCCAAGTATGTGAATTATG
>QYTT01040526.1:5228-20122 GCA_006980735.1 Dasypogon diadema
GATAGATTCTGGGTAACAACGTGAATGGATATTGAGTGTGTGTGCGCATAGATGTTCAAAGTGTGTGTGTGGATGGAAGGATTCCACGTGTAAAGGCGTTTATGAACTAGTATGAACCAGTAGGTAGATTTGTGTGTAGCAGTGTGTGAATTTGGAGGTTAGGTACGAGGTGAATATGTATGTGCTGTGAATGCGTTTGTGTTGTATCTTCGATGAGTTGATTATTCTACGGAATGTGCATTTGACTGACGATCTGGATATTGATTCGGAAGACTACTAATCACTTGAATCTAATTGATTTCTTGACCTACATGACAATTTAATTCGTTATATTTAAAAAATGCTCCCATAGTTAGTTGTCCTAGCTGTTACATCAAGGTGACTGAAGTGGATGATCTACGAAATTGGCTATTACTCTAATGGAACAGACACCCACTGTTACATATTTACTACGTGCCAGAAACCGTCTACATCCTAAGTTTTTTAAAATACTGGTGCCAATTATACTCCCCTTCCTGACCTATTTCTTTCCTACTTCCTTACTTTGTTTTCTCTCTAAGGGTTTTGAGAATATCTGACACTATCACCACTCCTAATCATTATTAATATGATAATAATCTTCTAACGTCTAACTGCTTTGATTAAGGTCTCCGATGACATTTATATAGCGTATGATATCGACAAATTCTCATCACTTGCTCTCCTACATTTCTCTAAAGTCTTCGATAAAGTAAATCGCAGTCTTCTCCTGAGTGAACTTTCTCATAAACTCAATATTTTGGTTCCAGCATGCAAACTTTTTCTTACAGGCAACACAAGCTTTTCCTTGGCAACAAATTCTTAGGCATTCTACCAGTTAGTAGTGGCATCCCCCAGGGGTCCATCTTAGTACTGAAGATGTTTTCCGTGTTCATCAACGATATAAACGTTCGCTATTCATGAATATTTCTGCCATACCTACGCCGACGATATTCAGTTATACTTATTTCAATCACTTGGGTCAGCAGAAGAGGCAGTTTCACGGATCGACAGGTCATCGTCGAAGGGATCTATCGTTGGGCTGCAGATAATGGCCTCATATTGAGTAATACTTTCTGCTTCCCACCAATTATGTTAAACAATATGTCATCCCTCATAGTAAGTTTGTAAGAAACTTGAGCATCAGATTTAATAGCAAAATTGATTAGTTAAATCATGATTTACCCTCATTTACCCCTCTGAATACATCTATTGCTTTAAATTCCTTAAAATACATCTACTCACATTTAGGTGAGAAATTTTTTGCAAGCCCGACTCGGCTTCTTTACGCAAGCACAATGTCGCCTTTAACTCCACGATTATATGCTACTCGTTTCAGCCACGTTTCTCAAAATGTCAAATCGATCTTGATTAACTTTCGTATATTTTTATTTTCGCGTAACCTTCTTCTAAAGAAACAGCCTAATTATTATTATAATGTCAATCACAGCTCCCACCTATCGTTATCTTAATAATAGTAAATAATTCCTAGTCCAGTATATCAGGCTCTGCTAATCTCCCTATTGGCCTGAGAAGGAGCAGTGACTATCGTAATTTTTTAGTGAACATTTGGAATACTCCAAAACTATAATAGGTATATAAAATCATTCTAAACTTCTAAACTGCAGTGTCAATTTCTTATCTTTTTTACAACCTTTTCCTTTGCCTTTTTTTTACTTAGTAATTCTAGTTGGTCGGTAATTTCGCCAAAATTCTTTACTTTTTTGCATTCTATATTTATTTTCCTGTACATTTTTATAAGAACTATGTATCTTACATGTTTAGAGTTGCATTTTGAAATAAATAAATTACATGTACTTTTTAACGTACGTTTGAAAACATTTCGGTGTCACCCGGTGGAGGCCGCATCCCCCGCACTTCCCTTATTACGTCCCTGGTATCGCTACTCCTTCTTAATCTCACAACATGGAACTAACTTAAAATCATATGAGCCAATATTATCTATGTTTCTTTATTATTTTTCACTTATCCAAACATCAGATAAAAGGTCTAGTTTACTTCTTATTTTTATTTATTTTTTACTGGAAATAATTTAATTTCATTTTATTTTTTTATTATAATTCCTTTTTTCACTTATTTTTTGCGATTGTATTTGTCTTCATTTCTATGTATTTCTTTTAATTTCCTTTTGTAGTTTTGTTTTCTTTTTCAGTTATTTGATGAATCATATAAATAAAGTTTCATTGTCCAACGTTTTCAAAATAAATCACAGATTTGCCATAAGATAAACCTCGACACCAATTTCAATTATTAGTAGGTGCTTCAACGGCAATTAAGTCCATGGAAAATTTCAATCATTAAATCGAACGTTGAAAAATCGTAAATATCAGAGAAATATTTGACGGACAAATTAAATTAATAAATAAATTTGTACGTTGTCAAATCAAAGCACTCCACACCTTGAAACTCTGTTCAACTTCAAACCAAGGTCTGCTGGTAAACAGAAGATGGAGGGCTACACTATTTACCATTCAATTTGAAGGCAATCTGGCACAGCTAAGCAAATATGTATTACGAATTCTCGACAAGTCTAATTTTTACAATTTGTTGAGACTTCCTCTCATCACTCACCTAGATACCTACTGGTGGTGCGGTGGTGTAAACAAGCCCGTACGGAATACGTGATTTCACGTTGAATTCTTTATCGCAAAGTTTCTGATTGACATCGGGGAGGAAATTCTTATCGAACCAGAAATGTCTGAGTCACCCCAACACCACCGATACCCGGTGGAACAAATTACCCAACCGTCAAATTTTTCATTTAATGGAAGAAGGTACTCACCTACTCTAGCCAGCTCCACATGCACCCGCAAAAATTGACATTTTTCAGTCGACGGTCGACACTATCGTTCCGGTTTAATTTCAACCGCGGCATTCATTAAATGTCGATTCGACCCCACAAAATTTATAGCACGTTGAGCATCGCCCCCGGCTCCGCCGCCGGTCGACAGCGCAATTATGGTCCGGAGTCCGGACTGTTGAGGCAATCAAAAGGTGTTAAGAGGTGTTACGTGGAGTGCAAACTGTGTAAACTCATGTTGCCACAACCACCCAGCAGGTGCTCACCGGCGTGGAAGGAGCTGCGGGGACATAGTTGGCGACAAAAAGGCCACTGAAGTGTCCGGTGACGAGCAACAAAATGTTTTCGACTCTATTCCAAACTAAAAACCGAAAAGCTGACGGCTAATGGAATTAATGAGGAAAATCGTCGGTGAAATTATTTTGCTGTGATGAACTTTATTTTTGACACTGGATGACGCCATCGATTAACTCAATTCAGTGCGTCATCAAATTGATTTGGGTTGGTATGTTTCTGCTTCTTTTGACAGGGGCTGTTGTTCAGTGAGGTAGGACTAATGGGGATGTTGAAGTTCGCAACCTTTCCATTATGGAAGTGACCAGGTTATTGATCCGCCACTTTTAAAAATACATCGTACTCTTAAGTGGCCCCGATATTGATCCAAATTCGCACTTGGAAAAAGTTCTTTGAGATGAGGTGCATGATGGGCTGTCAATCTTCTTTCAATTATAAATTTCTTGGGAATGTCGAATTATATGCGTATCCTAACCCCAGAGATGACTTCCCTTTTTTAAACAGAAAAACCTAGCTCTTAAAATGTAACTACCCCTACTCTTAATATTTTTCGCTCTGGGATGTTAAATTAGGAGTGTCACAATAGATTTTTTTTGTAAGCGATAAATAAAATTAAAAATTTTACATGTTCCATTCTTTGACTTTATGAAGAAATATTCTATACAGGGTGTTTGGTAATTAGTACCTAGTCATAAAGGCTAAAGTATTCGGAACAAAAATTGTAAGGGAAGAGAGGAGAGCTGCTATCTTAACGATTTATCGTTGGGATATTGGGTTATAATTCATTGATTTTCATCTCAAAAATTAACACATTTTACTTCGCACAGGCAACGTTCTCGTTCATGGATGGGTTTCTTCGGCATGGTCCCTCATTCCCGAAGGAAGAAATGGACGCCCTGGACTGAGCTCTCACACTCGAAGAACTGATGACTGCCACAAAGGAATTGAGACGTCATACCTATTTTGTTGATTCCTGACTTCTCGGAGGTCTTCAATTCGGCAGTTGAGGGTCACAGAAACTTTCTCTCCGGTTGGAAACGACCTGTTCTGCGCCTGGATTCCAAAGAATGGACAGTCATTTAAAAACGTCGATATCGGATAACGTAAGTGAGATTGCTAGTGATAGTGATCAAGAATCTGATGGAGACTCAGATGAAGAGGCTTCATCCCGAGCCCCTAGTTCAAAAAAACTTATTGCTAAACATAGAAGACAGTACGCTCCGAAGAGATTGCCCTGAGAGATGAAGGCAAATTTCAAGATATTGTTTTTTTCTTTTATGTTGCTTTTAACCCTGGATATAGTTACTGGTACCCATCGTACAGAAACGTACGATTTAATTTGCTGATAACAATGGCGGCTAATCATGACTCTTTGTTTGCCGTACGAGATTTGTGGAGTGCCAAACAAGGTAGAAATATATACTTTGCAAGTGTGAGCCGATTCACCGATTGCCTACAATTAGATTTGATTATCATGACCCGAGAGTTGAAAAAAGGGCAACGGATTAATTTTCCCCATTGAAAGAAATATTTATACCCAAAATATTGCACTCCACTCTCACAATACATTAAATGTTATTAGTTATTAGTCTTCCGTGATCGTGGCCCATTTAAAAATTTTTAAAAGAAAATCTCTCCTTTACTGGATACATTTTGAACCTGGAAGTTTACGAGAAAGACGAGAGATCGTAAGAGGAGAGAAGACCCACAGCGGTTGTGAAGAGGTTGGTTGATGGTTGGTGGTACTTAGGCTGGAGAAAAACTGATAAAACCACGAAATCAGCGACATTAAGAGTATCGTCGACAACAAAGCTGTGTGGTCGATTGGAAGGTTACAACATGATTCCTCATAAGCGTTGTATTGTCATTAGCTCCAGGACAGAGTATAACTACACTTTATTCTGGACGATGACCAGAACAAAATAAATTTACTAACCTTTCATCATATGATCGGCTACTTAGCAGGAAGTTTTGTGTAGGAATTAAATTCAAATCTGGGTCTGATATGAGTCTTGTAGATGAGCGGTATATAGGTCAAATGGGGTTAAGTATTTCTTGCGTCGCTGTCGCTGCAGGAAGGCCAGGCACAGCAGAAAAAGAGTGGTAGACAATGCGGGACCTTGCGGCACTAATATTATAAGAAAAGGGTGGCCAAGACCAAATGTTGGAAGTTTGGCTAAAAGGGCAGACCGCCAGACTCTGTCGAAAGCCTTCAAGATATCAAGCGCAACTACTCCTGACTTGCCTTTATGAAAATAATAATCTCAACGCTCAGTAAGAAAATTTATCAAATCGCCTGTCAAGTGCCCAGCACGAAAGCCATCCTAGACATCGTGAAATAATTTGTTAGTCTCTAGGTAATATTATACCTTAGACGGAATCGAAGTAGTTGCTATTGGTCTGTAGTTAGAGGGATTATAAGCTTCTCCCTTTTTGGTAACAGGCTGAAAGTGTTAAGCCCCTGACCAATCGGCGCGTTTAAAATGCCATACTAATCTCTTGATGGAAGACGGATAAGAACGCCTTGGAAAAGAGATGGGAAACTGGACCGAAATTACACAATAATCTGGATTGCCACCATCAGGTAAGGTGACATTAACTGAGTACTTTTGTACAAGGGTCGTAACAGTTAGGGAACCTTTTTCAATCCATTCCAATTTATCAGTTAAACTGGAATCTTTTCACTGCAATTTTTTGAGAATTTTTATTTCTCGAAATTTTATTTTGCTGAGCTTATTTTTTGCGCTCTTCTTAACGGTTTTCTATTCTCTCGGAAGATATGAAAAATTTTGTCCACTTTTCATAGTGATTCTCTGAGAAATTTCCAATTTCGCCTGTAAATAGGATTTTTAAAGAAATTGTTTCCACAGCACTCCTTATTCCGAGAGGTATGAGTCCTCTGAATTATTTCCTCGTGGATGCGGATGATGATCCAGAGACTTGGTAAATGACAAAAAAACACCCTTATGTATGTACTTACACAAAATTTAAAGGAACTAATTTGCTCAAATCTTACATAACATTCACGTTCACTGCAGCCTAATATTGTAAGAATTCTAATAACACAGAACTGTGCAAGAATGGCACTATACCTTTGGTAAGATTATATCTCATTAAGCCACCTTCAGTTCCTATAAAGTTCATCTCCTCTAGAAGTAAGGGGCACTCTTCTGATGTTAGGGGAAGTTTCATCTCTTGAAATTCAATATTGTCTAGAAAATGCTGATTTACCAAAGAAAACGAAAACGAAAAACGGGTACAAACATAGTCAGGATGTTTTACATATTCTTTTCATTAAATTACGTTATTGAATTTTCGTTAGCGTAAAATGTGCAGCATACGTTAGATAAAAATTTAACATATTTTTATCTGCCTGATCAGCTCAAATTTTCCTCAACCTAAGAGATTGTTTTGATTATTTTCTTTAGCTTAAAGATAACATTTGGCTCGTTGCCATAATTTGAGAGTTTACTTTCAGCTTTCTCCAGAAAGAAAAATATCTCAGAAGAAACAATTTTGTTCGTGAATTTTTAAAGCCATTCGCTTTAGTAAAACAACGGAATATCGGAAATGTTTGAAAATTGTAATATACATATTAAATATTGGCTAATAGTGGTATAGGATTGGTAACATTGTACATAGTAAACAGATTTTATTACCCAATAATTTATTTTTAATATTGAAAAAGCACTTGGGATATGAAAACGAAAAGGCGCCATTATTAAATTTAAACCATCAAATTTTTTCTAAATGTCGGTAAAGATTACAACAACTACCGTGCATAGCACAGTAGACAACAGATAAAGAACATAAGGAAGAAGTTAAAGTGGTGATTTACAAAGAAACACAACTGGTTGGTTGAGGAAGAATCCGTCGTAGCTAATTACACGATTGTTTATTACATTTATTATATTGTCTCGGTAAAACGTAAGATCTTTTTTCTTTACATTTTCGAAATCCTCAATATCTCTAGAACTTAATATCCTTAGAAACTCGTAGTAATAAAGAAATTTTAATAGAGAAAAGGACACTGTTACACCATATCAAAAAAATGTTTGAGTATGGGTTCGTTGTGAAGCTTTTGTTTGACCTCAGGCTCCTCTTACCATCTCATCTTATAATCCTTATCCTTATCCTTCAAGAGTTTCAAATACGTTAATGGTCAATTGTCAACAGTGGTAACTTTGAGTCTAGTTGTGACTTTTGTGCAGATTCATTTCAGGTTCACTAAGGAGTCAAAAATGGTTCCGGTGCGGGAATCATTTGTAATTCATGCCATTTGTGACCTGTGCTCTTTTCAACCTTAACAAAGGTGTGAAAGGCACCAACATCATCATTTTCTCTGGCAGTCAGGCAGCGCTTAAGGCACTTTCTTCCTGGTGCTTCATTTCGAAACTTGTCAGGGAATGTTTTGAAACCTTGTAGCACCTGCCCACAAAGTCACACTCTGTTACGTGCCTCGGAAATTAATCTGCGGCTGAGGTGAGTTAATTGTAGAAACTTATGGTGAGGCTGCTATTAGTGAAATAACGTATCGCGAATGGTTTCAACGCTTCAAAGTGGTGATTTCCTGGACCGATGGATGCTCCTTGTTGAAGGCACAAAATTGGAGGCATTACTGGATGTTAGATGCAACAAAAACTTGCAGATTCATTGGGCGTGGCTCAATAAGCAAACTCACATCGTTTAAAAACCTTGGGAATGATCCAAAAACAAGGAAACTGGGTGCCTGAACTGAAACTGAAGCCGAAAGATGTCGAATGACGTTTCTTCATGTGCGAACAGCTGCTCCAACAGCAAAAAGGGGAGGATTTTTTGCATCGTATTGTAACTGGCGACAAGAAATGGGTTCAGTACGTTAGTCCGAAACGAGAAAAGTCGTGAGGGCGTGGTATATTATGAGCTCGGCGTGGTATATTATGAGCTGTTGCAACCGGGTGACAACATCACAGGAGATCACTACCGAACACAACTAATGCGGTTGAGTCGAACATTGAAGAAGAAACAACCGCAATACGAGGAGAGATATGACAAAGTGATTTTACAGCATGAAAATGCTCGGCCTCATGTTGTACAACCAGTTAAAATGCACTTAGAAACGCTCAAATGCGAAGCCCAACTCCACTTGCCGTATTCCCCATACATCGCCTCTTCCGACTGCCACCTGCTCCGTTCCATGACGCATAGCCTGGCTGAGAAGCACTTCCGTTCTTATGAGGAGGCCTAAATTGTGTCTATTCGTGGATAGCCTCAAAGGACGGGAAATTTTTTTGACACGGAATCCATATGCTGCCAGAAAAATGGGAAAAAGTTGTGGCTGCAGATGGACAATACTTTAAAGAATATGTATTAACCATTTTTCCGTAATAAAGTCTGCAATTCTGAAAAAAACGGCGACTTTTCATTTATACTCCTGATAATAATAACAATAAACTCAGAATCAGTCTTTGATGGAATTTGTATTAGTCAACAGACTGTGAAGGCCTGGCCTGTTTCTCATCGTTTAAAGACTACAGGGAAGTTATTTAAATAAAAAAAACTTGTCATTTTGAAATATGTACTTTAAGTTTTTACATTGTCCTAATGATACTGCTTATTCCATTTTTCGTTTTATTTTCTCAGTAAAGTAATTTACACAAGTAGTTATCTAGCTCTCTAAATGTCGGCATAAATTCTACGAATAAAATTGACTTCACTTGCATGTCATTCCACTCTTAATAATTTGCTTAACCGAAAAAATCTCAGATAATAGACATAAAATGCGAAATTACCATCAAAAACAGTAATTTACATGTCAGACGACTGTCAATACCCTCAAAGTTGCACGATGTAGCAATCCCAGATGTCAGCACTGAAGCGTAAAAATCCGCAGCATTTGAAATACTGTGAATGATTACATCACCTCCAAATTGAAGAATCATCACATAATTGAGCTGTCGAAAACTCTGCAGAACGTGCAGAAGGTGAATTGCTGCCTATTCACTACACCTCAACTATTGACAATACAGACCGAGGTACGCGCAACAGCTGAAGGCGTATTTAATCTTCTATACCATTAATTAGATTCGTCATATTCAGAGTTCAAGATACGGATTTTACCTCCGAAACAGATGACTATGAAAAACTAGAGTTTGCAACCGGTACGCAATATTTTGCAGACGTCGCCAGGTTTGTTTTATCATCGAATTAGTACTTTGGAGCTTTAGGCAATTTTCTGTGTTAGCGCGATAAAAAAATTTGGAAAATATTTTTTTCTTAAGCCGATAGGAATTGATTGCGTCTTGCCTGGATTAAGTGTAAAATTGATGGATTTTCTAGACTGGGTCATACCTAATACTTTCTGGTGTTCTTTAAAATGATGTGGGTTTATCTTATAAATCTATTCTGTTCTGATTAGCAACGCTAGCGTAATTTTACCAAATTTAGAATTGAAGTTTAGACTTTGTACGGGACAAGCTCAGTCAGATCTTCATTCCAGTTTACATTTACGGAAGGCACCAATTTTGAAAAGAAATAATGAGCTGAGACAAAAAGTGGAAATACATTCTGTAAAAATAATTATGAAACAATCGTATAGATTTACAATTTTTTGCAAACTCGACGCTTCCATTAATAATAAATTTAATAATTTTATATCATATTGACTGCTCTATGAAATAGTCGAATTTCAATAACCGATAATTTTTTGGAAACGTTTGCAACAAAGGCTGCAAAGCAAATCGAAAACGTTAAGGCACGATTGGTATATTTCGAATTTCTTGGAAGTTGAAGTCTTTCCCTTATAGTATGTCTTATTAAAGGTATTACTTAAAAGTTAAAATTAAATAGACAAAAACAAATGAAGTTTTGAGATGCATGAAGTTGGACTAAAACCTCAGTAAAATGAAATATCATAGAATGTTAGGTGAGAAAAATCAGTGGATAATCGCTCATTTTAAAGAAAATAGTAGATATTGATAATAAAAGTATTGTCAATACTGATTGAATTTTTTCTATCCGTTCTCTATTTTGTTTAACTATTTTCTAATCAGGAATATTGCAATTTGTTAATGTAGAGTCCAAAACTTTTGTTGTTTCCAAAAAATATTTAAAATAATGATCTAACTTCTGGAGAGACCGGACCGGATTTTCTTTTTCTTTAAGCTATTGCCTAAGCTCAGGGGACAACCCTATGATGCACACAGCACAGCTTAGTCGGAAGGAAATTAGGGAAAGGGAGATTGGGAAATTTTAACCTGACAAATGTTGCAAGTGAGCCACAATTTTTGGCGTGAATGTGAATATTTACTGTGCAAGCTCCATGCAAAAATGCTTGTGCAGCGAGAGAGCTTTTTATCATGATCAAAACGGTGGGTCACCAGTCTCAAGTGTGTTAATCTGATATGCATGTATCCACCTATTTTTTTCGTTTTCTAGGTAAACCGTCTGGAATCTGACCCTACTCTGCATCCCCTTCTACGAAAAATAAAAAGAAAAGTTTGTTCTTCTAGGGCTTTCCAAGATTATTTAGATTATGCTAACCCCTCCATTAAAAATTTCAACTAGAAGATGAAGATGCTAAAATCCCTGCTTCCGGATGATAGTTTTAGTTTGTTACAGAAAACAACAATGATGCTTATTACCTCGTATTTTCGACTAATAACAAATAATAGGTACAATTTCTGAGTGATGAGGATAATAGTCATCGTAAGAATGCCATCTAATAGATCATCCCTGAAATTAATGCTCGAGCCTACCTGGACACTTTAGTGATTAATGAGCTTTGATATCACACCTTACTCCTGTTTCGAGCAAGCACACAAGCTCTCTTAAATCTTTGACTCCAATGCCACTCATTGATGGATGACATTTCAAAGCTCTCTCACGCCAAATACATTTTAAGGTGTTATTCTCTCACGAAAGCTTTTATTTTAATTATGGCCGTGAAAGTGTTAATTTTGTGGAGAACGGATAATCAATTGAATTGTGAGGGAAACTGCTTGGCGAAATTCAAAACCGAGTATTGTAGCAGTGATGTCCATACTAGTTAACTAAGTAAATGGAGTCATATTAATCCTATCATTTAAATGCACTGAAGATTATTGTGAAGGGCCTTAAGTGGACCATTCCTACGGTGGTTTGGATGTTGTTAGCTGGTGACAAGAATTTCTATTAATTAAACTAAATGCAAAAATAAATGTTGGTCAAATAAACTCGTTCCTCCTAATGCTTTATTTTTTACCTTTCAGGTGAGTGAGGTTATTCGAATAAATGCTGAGCATATTTTTTCAAAGCCCCGGAGCAAGTAAATATATTTTTGTTTTGAATTCGATAATCGCCCCACCTGTACGGACGTAATCTCTATGGATTCTGGGCTTGAATCCTGTTGATGTCTTACAACGGTGTGCACAGCACTAGCCCACAATAATTACTTGGTTCATTTGCACCGTTTTTCAAAAAATATATTAATTTCTACATCTGTGGCTATAATCCTTAATAACTCAACTAAATTTGTGATCGCAGTTGTTGGGCATTTGATACTTTTCCTGTTACAGAATTTTTATAATCTCACAGCTTTATTTATCACTACGCTAAGAGAGCTGGAATTTTTTTGGCGAGTTAATAATTCTATAAGTAAATTGTACCTAAAAAATTTATGAAAATCAAATACAAATTCTTGAAATTTTCGAAATAAATTTAGGGATTTGTTACAGATTTGGAAAAGGTTTCATCGCGTTGACACGTGCGCATATTGTGTAAAATTTACCGAAAAATATCCCCTTCAATCTTTATAGCTGATTTTATAGAATAGTAGTATAAGAGATAATCTCGTCCGTGCTGCTGAACTGCTGTGCCCCTTCCTTAATTAAACCTCTGAGAAAATTATTTAATTTATCTTTTATCTGATAGCCACCATACTTTTTGTGCTGAACTTTAAACTGTTGTCTTGATGACGTTCCCTAGCGAACGCTGGTGTCACTGATTCCATAATTCTGACAAGTCATGAGGTGTTGCGCATTGATATCTTGAAGACCTTTGACAGGGTCTGTCACTCTGCTCTTTTAGTCATACTTCCAGCATCTGGTCTAAATTAGTCTCTTATAACTTGGTGTGGAAGCTTCTTTTTAAAACGTTTCATTTGTGTTCCTTTGAACGATGTTATCTCTAAAGCATCGCATCCACCAAAAGTGTGTTCGACCGCAATTAGGGCGCAGCTAGCGGGTGCTAACCATCCAATTTTCGGAAGCAACCTGAGACCTGCATGATTGTCTGCCGGAAAGTTCCACAAAAGCGCTTTTTAACATGTCAGGGTAATACTTGTGCATCACATAAAAGCATTTTTCCACAGGCCAGGATATGACCTGTGCATCCCAGCAAAACATCCTTCACAGGCTAAGATGCCACCCGAATGTCTCAGGATGCAGGTATGGTTGAATTTAATCAATTGCATAATAATTTTATTGTTACTTAGTTGTCAAATTTATTTGGGACCATTATTTACAGACATAATGAAGTATTTTAGCAGGCCACACGAGTGGTAGTCTGGCTTGTGAAAAAATGCTTTTATTGGAAGCACCTGCGATACCCTGGCTTACGTGATTGAACCACTTAATGACTATATTGTAAAAAATCTCGCCTGAACGAAGCGAATCACGTCGAGTTGATCTCCTTCTAAACCCAAACCTTAAATCCCTTACCATCAGTCTTTGTCAATGCGGTAAGCATTTCAAACTTTCTTCACTTGAACAACTTGGGAATTATAATATCTGATAAGCTTAAGTGGACTGTTCATATCCCACCACTGCAAAATATACGATGAAATGCTTGGTATTTCTGCAGTATTGACAGAAATAATTTACTTCATCTGATCTAGGACTCCAGTTCTGCCCTAAATTTGGACAAGAAGGAAGTGCACTCCATTGTCCGCGCTAAAAAAAGTCTAAAAGGAGCCTCCTTTCAAACTCATTGACGATGAGACGATTAACTCTAAAATCGATTGTTGGAAGCGCACACAAAATATTGAATGTCCGAATATTGCCTAAGCTCAGGGGACAAGCCTATAATGAACACAGTACAGCTCAGGTGGAGGGAAATTAGAGACGAGGAGATTGGGAAATTTTAACTTGACAAATGTTGCAAATGAGCCATTTTTGGCATCAAATCCGTAACATCCCAATGGCTTCGCAAGTACAATTCTTATTGCCTTAACGACTTCTACCTAGATAAATCGTCGCGCCCTGATGTGCAAGATTCGAACACATGCCCACAGAGGAGAAAATCTGCAGACGTACACTTCAGCCCACTCGGCCAATGGCGTTGGTCTTTTATCGCTATTCCAGTACCTATGGTTCCAACGAAATCTTTGGGCTGATTCCTTGTACATCAATACCTTGCGTGATACCCGGGCATTGAGCCGTCTTCACCACTTCGTCCTTTGTACAATATTTAGCAGAAAAGCGAAATTTCGTGAGTCTTTCTTGTGCAAAATTTGGGATTGTGTAGCGGACTACCATCTTTTGTATTCCTTCTGAACTATAGGCTGCAGTTATTCACTCCACATCCCAACTCCTTTGCTGTCCTTCTTATGTTCGTCCTCTTTATGTAATTTTCGGTATATTCTGATACGTATTGATATAATAGCGTCTGTAGTTATAGAAAAATCAAATTATACTCTACAGCTTTTAATGGTTTTCTCTGTGGTATTTAAAGTACTTGATCCTCACTGTACACATACCAAAACTACCTTTCACTTAATTTCTTAAAGTTGAATTTTAAATCAAATATCTTCTTACCAAAATCAATACAACTTTAACAACTTTCTAGACAGCGAACTCAGTTGACATCATAAGATTTATGGATGTTTTAATCCTGACAAGTTCTGTCATGGTCAGTGGCGGAGTTTCCTATTATCAGCAGGATTCACATTACAAATTTACAAAAAGAACAATTCTGATCTGCTGATATGGACCCAGTTCGCCTACAGCCTCTAGAGGAATTTGAATAGTCGCCAAGTATTTTTACTGCGTAGAACAGAAGACAGTTTTTTTACTACTTGTCTGCTACTATTTTCTCTATTTTCACAGGACGTTAGGAATTACTTTTCCCGACATACATAACTTTTTATCCTTGACCTTCTCCGGCCGTTTTGCGTTTTATGTACTTTCCCAACTTATGGCTGGATGTTTGTTATCCATACAGAAGCACAACCACATAAACAGTTCTCACTAGCGCGCTGTTTAAAAATACAATAATCCTTTTCTCAAAGGAACAATCAGAACCATAGAGCCAAATCCACTATGACGTAGTATGTCTTCTGGATGACTATACTACATTGCACACCACACTTCTGCACAGGCATGCGACTAATTAAAATTCATGGTGTCATGATGTGTCGTGTGGAAGAGCTCCTTGAGTAGCATCATCCAGCTTTTTGTTTTAGTCTCCCCAGGGCTCCAGTATGCAGTCCATTACCCACTTCATAGCGCATCTATTGTTTGCTATTTTCACAGATAATTCATGAATAGGATCCCATTTGTGACATATAAACAATCCTGTTCTGGTCATCTTTACTTTCCACCCTTTTCGGTGATAGGAATCCTGGACAAGTAGCGATACTACATAAATATGCGGCACAGAGGGTGGTGGCAAACAATGAAAATGTGATGTGATTGTATCCATCTTGACTAGGGGCTTATACATATGGCCAGGATTTAGGTTTAGACGATATGTGCAGATTGAGGGAAATATTCAAATGGTCCAGCACCCAAATAAAGTGTGTTTA
>QYTT01040692.1:11114-22018 GCA_006980735.1 Dasypogon diadema
TTTCATCGAGCTTTTCTTGAAATTTTATAATGGCAACACTGATCCGCATCAGTTCGAGGTTGTGTTCATTACTTTGGGGTTGCGTTTCTGGGTAAATTTGGTGTTAAGTTTGGTGTTTACCATCGATAAGTATGCAATACATGGATTTATTGGAACTTTTTTCATTATTCTGCATGGTAAAATATTTTGCAAGTGTCTTTTTATTGCTTCCTTGCATGGGAGGATTAGGATTAGGCCTATAGGGGACACCTCTGAAAAAAACGCACTTTGAAATTAAAGGTGCAAATTGAGGGAACATATAAAAACGTTATGTCACTCATATACCTTCAATTTGTGCGAGGGTAACACTACTTAATGTCAAATTCGACGTGAACTATAGGGAACCCAAAGCCCTTCTTTTACCAATACGAAAGGTTGGGAATATCAGAAAATTCTGGCGAAATGCACCAACTGCTTGGACCGGTAGACCATTTCTCAACAACAATCGTTCGTTTGATTTCTGCAGCATCAGACGAGCCAAGGCTGAGAACCAATGCTACCACAGCACTATCAGAACCTGCTATTCGAAGAGGAAGTCTCACCCCGAAAGCCGATAGCAACTTGGCAAAAACATTATGATATGCATCTTAAAGCCGCGCCACCAAATTATTGAAGGTAAAGATAACACCAATTGATTGGCAAGAGCTGACCCTACAATAGGTTTTGTAGGCCCTGAGCTAGTGCTTGACATTGTTCGTCCGGAAGCTGGAGGTGTTTTCATATGAGGACTATGATGGGTGGGACAAAACTTCGTACCCTAACTGGCAGAACTGTTGAACGATCTTGAAAGCCTTTTTTTACTTTATCCAACGCGAACAATCAAATGCGTCCTTCACCTGCCCAAATATGTGAATTTTACACAAGTTTAGGTCTGACATGAGCTTTGCAAATGAGTGCATTGCTGAAGAATTCCTAGGCATTTCATTGCATTCTCTGCAACAGGAAGAGTATGATCTGTCCATCAAAGTTATATCTTTACAAATGAAGTTGGCGAAAGATTAGCGCTTCGTTTAAGAGATATTAGGCAGCTTTTGATTTTGAAACTCAAGGCGATTTGCCTTACCTTGGACGAGAATTTTTACAATGTCCTCGTTAGGCGATTCAATCATACGTACATCGTTATCGGTGGCGTTACCACGAAATTCAACGACTGATTCAAATGCAATGCTCAAAATCAACTGTGCTGCCGTGAATTTAATTGGAAGTGAGTAACAGACAATGCAGAACCTTGTGATACACCGGCATTGATGTTATTAGATCTAAAAGTAATGCCGTTCAAAGTAACACGGAAGGAAAGGTCAGAAGGCAAACTTCCAACTCAAATGAGAACGAAAAGTATTCTGCATAATTTGGGGTACGATGCAGGTCCTATATTCCAATTTTGTGTCTGAAGTGGATCGCATGAGATATTTTATGCGGAGCTCTTTCTCCTCTTGAACTGCAACATAACTGATGGGGACACACACAATGATAAAGTCGATGGGGTTTAACTCAGGGAACCTTAGTGGTTAACATATTGACCAATACACTTTCTCGGATATGCGGCATTCTGGATGAACCCCCTTCATTTTGTAAGATTATTCACCGTAGCAAGCTTAAATTTACATACTCTACTAGGTCTGGCAATATCTTTTATTTAAAATTTAAATATGTCACTCCATCTAAACGTCCTGGTAACTGAAATGGTTCTACGGTTTGGGAATTGAAGACCTCTGACCACAGGTTCACAGTGAATTAATGTTGGAAATTGTAGACCGCATTAAATGTTGACGTTTCAGGTCCTCTAATTTAAGCCCCACAGACTTTTAGAAAAAGCTGGTCTGCTCAAAAGGTAGCAAAACTTTAAATGCAGAAAACATTTTCCAACTTTAGAGACAAAAGTAACCTTTTCATGCCTAACGGGCTATTTGCACAGGGTGGTTCGGAATTGCTGGTACAAATTCAGAGGGCTGATAGTAGACCTAAAATACAGTTAAAAATTTTATATCACTCCATGAATTCAGGTACTTTGACTTACATTTTTGGCCATACTATAAAAGTTCTTTAAGGTAAATAATTCGTTTAACCCTTATTTTTATACTTATTAACGGTGCGTTCAAAGTCCATATTCATCCAGCGCTTTGCTTCAAATATTGGAGAAATATTAACGCAAAAGCACTCAAGTCAAATATTCCGAAGGAAAATTTTAATTTTTTCAGTACTTTAATTCCCAGGGGTAAGAATTTATCTTGTGTGTCGTTTTCTTGGAAAACATGCCTACACTGTGCCCTTTTGAAAAATCTACGGCTTTATGACATTGTCTCTTATAGCTTAGATAACGAAGACATTAGTGCGCCACAGGTATCAACTTCATCAAGCCACTTCCTTCTTTGGATGGAAATCGAAATAAACTAAAACCTTAAAAAATTATCTAAATAGATACCCAAATATTGTTTGAGAAAAAGAAAGGTTAAGTTAATCACTTACCTTGAAGAACTTTTATAATATAGCAAAAAATGTAAGCCAAGGTACCTAAATTCATAGAGAACATAAAATCCACCATATCTCGGAAACAAAGCAGAATTTGGCCCATAGTCATATAAAGTTTTCGATTGCATTTTATTTCTACTATCAGCTCTTTGCATTTATACCATCAATTCCGGGCCACCCTGTATATGTGTCATGGAATATTCAAATTATAACGTTAAGAACCCTAAAAGAAACATAAAATTTTGGCCCATACTGCAGGTATTTTCGCATGCATGAAATTTTTACTGTGCAACATCCCAATGGCTCCGCAATACAATTCTCGTCAGCAAAACTACCTCAACCACTCGTCTCCAGACAGTCTCCAGACGTGCACCTCAGCCCGTTCGTTTGGCCACTTGCGTGGGTTGTTTCTGAGATCTATAAAAATTTATGACTGGGGGTGGGGGTACTTTGTAAATCAGATGTTAATTTCTAAGTGTTCCTTTATTGTTTTATGTTTTCGCAAAAAATTAGGATATGTGAGAGTACACCTTTCCTGCCTCTGCGTAATTTTCCACAAATTCTACTGCTCTCTGTCTTGATTTCAGATTATTTTCACCTCCTGCTCTTACTATTCAAACTGTGAAGTATGTTTAGCTTTCTCTGAGCCTATATAATACTACTTCAAGCCTACAAGAGAAAAAAAAATTGAAAAACGCAAAAGTTTGCACTTAATATGTATATTGCCATTCAAAAGTAATTCTGCAGCTGCACCACATCATACGAAAAACTATTAAACAATGGAAGACGTATTAAAAACGTTTCTAATTTCAATTTCGCAAATGTGGTCCCACCTCCCTGCCCACTAGATATTTTTCTTCCTTATATTTCACATTAACAATCCATATGAGAACTATAGTCCTTCCCATTTCAAAAAGTGATAATAATGATCCCAAATTTATCTGAACAGTAGACACCCTTCCTTTTCATAAACGATTTGTTAAGGGCAGCCTGCCTTTGACCAGTGTCATCGAATTACCAAATCACAGACATCCAAGTAATCCCTTGTGAATTGGCGGCTATTTATGGAAATCAATTTTCGTAATGTCGTTAATGTTGTTGTATTTTAGTTGTTGTTACCAAAGAGAATACTATTGTTGCTTTTATAGCTCTTCTTTCCTTTCCTCAGGGTATTGGGTGTTCGGAGCCCAGTTTTGTGACACATGGGTAGCTTTCGATGTCATGTGCTCAACTGCCTCTATTTTAAACTTGTGCGCCATATCGATGGATCGATACATTCACATAAAGGACCCTTTAAGGTAAGTAACAACAGAAAATGTTTGCAGAATAATATTAAATGCATACATGTGTACATACATATACAGCTAGAGTTAAGAAGGCTTATCCTACAGCTTGTATTATCCTTATGAACACTTCACGAACATTTACATAACTTCTGAAGGCATTTACATCAATAGTTTTTAGTACGGGAATGTTTGCAGTAGTGTTACCTTGAGCTTTCCAACTGCTTTTCTTCGCTTTGCACATTTGCATGAGCTACAAGGGTTCGCTTCCCTCCTCAGCTGTACGCGTTTACTTGAAGGGAATATTTTTCCAGCATTGTCGGTCGTCCTACCCAAAAATAAGTTCCACGAAAACGTTTACCTTGGCATGAGTTACCTGAACCGAATAAACGGATCTGATGTCCCGGTGCCGACCTGCCTTAGGGCACTACGTAAAGTCATGCCAAAGAATCCCTCCCCGTACTCTTTCAAGATTTTATTGTTTTACGTTTTATTCGTTTCTTGACCTTTTTTGTTTTCACTTACTCATATAAATGGCGACATTTTCCTGAATTGAATGCAAATAAACTCTTCGAATATGGAGGCACTATGGGTTTAAACACAAGAAAAACATCGACGTCCTTGGCATTTCTTGAAATCAGGATTTGGGATTAGTATTTAAGTCTTTTGGGGCAGTATTTGTAGAGGAATTTTGTAGACAATTTCAAAATAAACAGTTTTTGACAAACCTAACATTTTAAATCATGTATACGGTCTACATGAATACGTAATGATCACGGCGAGATAAAGTTAGAATGTAGAATAAATTTTATAGCAAAGTTCGTAATTCTAATATTGAATCAACATGTATTCCAAATCTGCCAAATAAACTTCATTGCCATTAATGGGAGAAGAAAACAAATCGTTTAATAGATGTCCGTCTGTCTGTCTATCCGCGAGTTATCTCAAGAACGCCTTAAGCAAAAGACTTGAAATTTGGTACACAGATACTTTATTAAAAATGAAAGATTGAGTTCGTAAATGGGCAAATTTGGAGAATTCCTTCATAGGGTTGCCATATAAAACCCCGAAAAAATAAATAAAAAAATGAAATAAAAAATCTATATTTACCTTCTAAAACGAGAAACCTTCGAAGTAGATAGATAAAATTCAGCCCGCAAGTACCTTAGTATTTACCCTGGCAGGAAATTAACCAAATCAGCCAATTTCTTCAAAGGGCTGCCACATGAAAGTTTTATTTTTTAAAGCCGGAAATGTAAATTTTTTCCAAAAGTTTTTGCGATGATCATGAAAATATGAATATACAGGTTTTCGAGGTCGCTGATTACAAATCCAAAGTAGGATTTTTTAAATTCAAAATGGTAAATCCAATATGGTGGACAAGATTTTATAAACGTGGAATGGAATGTTGACAAAATGACGGATATATAAGTTTCTGGAGCTGATGATTACGAATTTAACATTAACGCTTAAGAATTCAACATGGCGGATCAAATATGACGTTCGTAAATGTTAACTTTTTCAAGAGTCTCTCGATCATCATAAAAATAAGTCCATATGGGTTTTTGGAGTTCGCTGATTTCGAATCTGGAGCCAAATTTTGGAGATCCAGTATGGCGGACAGTGTTTACTACAGGTCAACGGAATATTTTAGAAATGGTAAATTAAAGCTAAAGGGTGCGCCGACAGGTTGCGGATAGTAGGACTGTCTACAGAGTTGGAAGTCAGCTGCGAATATGTAAGAATAAGTAGCCGGGGACAATTAACTATAAACGCATTTTTTCTTTTCTTCCCTACGTCTAGGATATAAGATAATTAGTCTAAACCTTCTTTCCTTGTTAAGATAATGCATAAGCTCATGGGGAACCCAATGATGCACACAGCACAGCTTAAGCGGAGGGAAACTTTTAGGGAAGAAGAGATTGAGAATTTTTTTAGCCTAACGAATGTTGCAAGTATAAGTCACAATTTTCAGCATGAAAATTTAATATGCAACATCCCAGCAGCTTCGCAAGTACAATGTTCATAAGCAAAATTGCCCTAACCATTGGTACCCAGATAGATTATAGCGCCCTTTTCAGGTATCGAACTCGCACCCATAAAGAGAAAATCTATAAACTTGTGCCTCAGCTCGCTCGACCACCGACGGGGTTGCCAGAAATGGAAATTTATGTCAAATTTGGCGCTTTTAAAAATAAAACGAGCGCTTGTTTTCAGCCCCATTGCCTTTGGTTTTTGGCGCTTTTTAGAAATAAATTTTTGTTTTGTTTGTTATAAAAATAACAAAATTGTTTTAAATTGTTGTAATCTTTTTGATCCTGTCGGACTTTGTATTTTTCCTTTAAGGATTGTCTTAAATTATCTAAAAACAGACATTTCGAACGAGAACAAAATAATTTTTTTTAATTAATTTTCACTTTTGCTTATTTTTACTTCCCAATTAAAGTTGTCAAATTTTGCATTTAGTACAATCTGAATCGAAATTTAAGTATGATACCGTTGAGATGACTTGATAAAATTTGCACCATGTAAAGTTGATGAACTAAGGAAGTTTTTGAACTAGTTTCTAAAAAAAATATGCAACTTTTTTCTTAAAATTGCCATAGAACATTCAAGTTAGTTTTTGTTTTGGTAAAAGAAAAAATTCAACATTATTTTTTGAGACAATGGTGAAGTGTATTGTAATAAATGTTTCTAAATACAACAGGTGCATTGTTGAGCTATTTCGGGTAAAAAAATCAAGTGCCTATCTCACTTACTTCGACCGCTATGACCAAAAATGCCTTATAACACGTAATTAGCGAAAAATTTCGAAAATTTGTAATAACTCGAAAACTAAGAAAAATCGTACAACATACATGGGGGTGATTTGAGTTCCCCGAGGGACGCTCTACCTCCAGGCTTCCGATTATCACTACTTTTTGGGACACCCTGTATATAAGCAGTGTATGTTAAAAATTTTCGTGCGTAATACTAATATAATTTCCAATTAACCATTAAAAAATAATTTCTACTAATTTCGGTTGGTTGGAATTGAGAAATCTTTACTCCAAAAACAATATCCACAAAGAGACTAAAATCTCAGGAAATATGCCATGATGTGAAAACGTAACCTTATCCCCAAGAGGAAATCAAAATTAAGAAAGTGAAAGAAAACATGCCGATGTATGTTCAGGGAAATTATACAGTACAGTGGTAATCAATTCCTAAAATTATTTCACATACATTTTAAATTATTCTGATCGTAGCATTACATATACCCCTTAATATGACAGGATATGAAACAACGAGGCAATAAAAATTCAAATTCTTTAATGTCTTATGGGAGTTTTATTTAGAAGTCAGCTTTACAAAGTGTATATGAATATTTCAGAGGAAAATAATCTTGACGGAATTAAGCTTAACAAGATAAAATTAAGGGAAGTTGCTTCAAACAATTGAATAAATTTTTACAAAACATTTGCGAGCAAATGTATACCGCACATCAAGACTGTAATATTTATTGTTCATTTTTACTTTGAAGGCGAAAATGATCTTTTTCTAGAGTAACTAATATCTTAGACACATTTCAAAGAAATTATGCAATCCTAGAACAAAAATAAAAAATACTATTGATAACAAAAAATTTATTTAAGTGTTTAAAGTTTATAAAAATCTGTGTAAGAAAGATTAACATTACAAAATTAGATAGCAGTTTATTCGCAAAAGATATACTCCCTAATTTTCTTACATACACGTTTTATAACAAAACATTCCGGATGACTTAACTAAATTGGTGCCCAACATATTTCAGGACTCTCATGCATACTGCATTTCGAAATTGTCTCCCGTACCTGAATAAAATTAAAAGTTTAATCAAATGTGAAATTCCCTTATAAATTTTTGATGTGCCTTGATTTCCTCTCTCCTTTTAGGTATGGACGTTGGGTAACGCGACGTGTTGCTGTCGGAACAATAGCGGCAATTTGGCTACTAGCAGCACTTGTATCTTTTGTGCCAATATCGTTTGGGCTCCATCGACCAGAGCAACCACTCATCTTCGAGGATAATGGGAAAAAATATCCCACCTGTGCACTGGACCTGACACCAACATATGCCGTCGTTTCCAGTTGTATAAGTTTCTACTTTCCATGTCTAGTCATGATCGGCATTTATTGCAGGTGAGCCATTGTTACTTTTTCTGCTTGAGTTCTATTTCTTTTTGCTTATTTCGCAACATAAATTTCAGATGTATGTACCTATTGTGTTCTTAGTAATACGTCACATTTCTAGTTGGAATCTTCAAGAATAAATTCATATGAGGGATATAGTAGGGCAAATGGTGCCCTTTACATTTAATTTTCAGTCTAATACTCTTTTCCTGGAGATATTCACTTTTATGTGTTGAACACAGAGCAGTTCTCTGATACATATTTATCAATGGACGTTAAACTTGTAACGAACGATGTAAATGTTAGCAAATATAGGCAAACTTCACATCAAAATTGCTTTCAGCAGGACATAAAATTTTATTTAAGGACACGGAACACATTACTACGGACATACTTACCTGAATACGGACATACATACACATTTAAACACATGTTGTAGCAGAATTTTGTGTCATCCTAGAGCACATATATGGAGGTATTTTTCCGGTTCAATGCGACTTTTAAACTTATTAGATTTCCTTGGGTTGGCAATGTTCTGTAGCCCATTGAAAAGTTTAAGGGAATATGAAATTTGTCTTTTTCAAGCGAAAGTAAATGGTTCCATGCGGGTGCTCTTCTTATGTAAATTTCTCGCCCGAATGAGCTACCCTGGAGCTTAGACCATGTGGGGATGGGGACTGTTTATTCTGCACGTCGTAATTGAAATAAATTTGATTAAATTATGAGAACTCTAGTAATATATTTCCTCTTAAGGTCACTCAATTTTACGCACTCTTACATTAATTTTATTTTTCATAGAAACTTACTCACGCATAACATTTTTCAATAACGCAAAGTTTAGTTTCGATTTACAATATATGAGACCTCGCGATGTTAACAAATAAATAAAAAAATTCAATCTTCTCTAGAGAAAAATAAAAAAAAAACATTTGTACGGTTATTCACTGCATAATTTTATAATTTTTCCAAGTAAAATTTTCGAAAGAAACTCAGAAATTATATTTATTAAAAAGCGCTTCAAAATTGTAACACTCTGCTTGTGTGATTTTCATGAATGGTGAAATTGAGTTTGCGTCATGACAAACAGAATTAAAATCTCTGGAAATATTAAATATCTTCCAAAAATAATTTTAATATTTTTCCTACAGCAATGAAAATAATTAAAAAGACAGAAAGAAATTGTTAATGGAAACATTCAGGGCAGAAGAAAAATTAATCCGGGGGAAACATTTGACAACCTTCGTCCCCTAAGCTTAGGCAATACCTTAAAGAAAAAAAAAATATATATAGATATATACATTTTGAAAGCCTTTATTAGTTTTTAGTTTAAAGTTTCCAAAGTAGTAATATAACCCTCCTTCTATCTAATAAATTGCTATTATAATTTCCTATCATCACTGTAAATAACACAATTACTGTTCTTTTACTTTCAGATTATATTGCTATGCTCAAAAACATGTTAAATCAATTCGTGCAGTAACAAAACCCGGTGAAATAGCTGAAAAACAAAGATACAAAAGTATACGACGACCGAAAAACCAAAAGAAATTTAAAGTGAGGCATCTTCATCATTCATCGCCGTACCATGTATCTGACCACAAGGCAGCTATTACAGTAGGTGTGATCATGGGTGTATTCCTGATTTGTTGGGTGCCATTTTTCTGTGTAAATATTGTCGCCGCCTTCTGCAAGACTTGCATTGCAGGTCCAACATTTAAAATACTTTCCTGGCTGGGATATTCTAATTCAGCGTTTAATCCAATCATTTACTCCATATTCAACAAAGAATTTAGGGATGCATTCAAAAGGATACTAACTACCAGAAATACATGGTGCTGTACTCAAGACCTAGGTAACATTCATCCCAGAAATAGTGACAGATATGTCACGGACTATGCAGCCAAAAATGTTGTCATGAATTCAGGGCGTTCATCAGCGGAATTAGAACAAGTTTCTGCAATATGACCACATCGATGTGGGTATTGTCTGTTCCTAGATTTGTACTTCAAGAACTAAGAAACAAGAAAGCATGGCAGCTACTTTTGCGTAATGAATATGTTATGTTTTGAAAACCAAGTAAAGGTAGGTGAGATGAACGTTTATATTTTTCCACTTGTCTTATAAGCTTCAGAAGTCTCCTATTTAGTTTCTTTTTTAACGAACAAGATATTTCCAACAAATTTTAAATAATAACTAGATTACACAAACTTAATTAAATTTAATTGAAAAAGGTATTCCTAAGTAAGTGTTTCTTTCACTTGAGAAAAAAAATTCTATAAAGACTGATTATTATTTTTAATGATAATTAATATTAAGTTTTAATTAAATGCCAGGAAGAAGAATTTTTGTAAATAGGTTTGGATATATGTGTAAGTGTTGTAAATTGAAAAAAAACAGTTAAGCTACCTTTTCTATCAAACCGAGGAATTGGCTGAAGAAGGAAAAGTTTCACATAACTATTGCTAAAATTTTACAATATAATAATATAACTAGGCTTTTCCTACTTTCTTTGCAATCCAAATTCATTTTCACTTTATTCATCGTATTATGTTTTACCTGTTTTTTGCTTGAACTTTTGTTATTTGAACCTTTTTAATTCAAGACTCATCCTTGAACATATTTATACCTTTTGTGCTACAAACAGTATGAGACGTTAAATATAAAAGATACGCTAATATTACGTTTATTTTGAAAGTGGTCGTAATTAAAAATTATTGAAATGTATGATTTATCGTTTTCAATCTTAACTAAGTACTGAAGAATATGCAGGACCTATTGAAGAGTAAGGCACAGAGAGGTATTTTGACCAAACAAATTAGTATAGCACAGTACACGGGAGTAGTATCTCCTAATGTGATTCTACAAAAAGTTTCCAGAGGTTTGTAAGCACAGAGCAGCGCACGCGAGCATGTCTAATGTCTATTGTTCAAAGGAGCTATCTAAAATGCTTCACTAGTTTATA